>JAFIRS010000973.1:0-87500 GCA_018342105.1 Gonioctena quinquepunctata
AAATCTCCATGTCATTAAAATTTTAAATTGATATAGTTCATCACGGCGACATGCACCAGCAACACCAAATATTAAGGCAACCTAAAAAGTACATAAATATCTAGGTATATATTATCAAAATTGAGTAATAAACGTTTCAATTTGTTCATCTGACAAAACTTTCGATTTCTTTGGTTTATAGTTGTCACTTTGACGTTTCAGAAAAGCACGTAATTTCGAATATTTTGTAATATCAATATCTTCTTTTGTACTGAGTGTAGCTCTCAGCATGGAGTAATTTGACCATAACGTAGATGCCTTCAACTTTGTAGATAAATCGAAAAAGTATGCAATCATGACATTTTCAGATCGATTCCCTAGGCAATAGGATGGTTATCAAAAATTGTTATGCATTCATTAAAAATCCTCAATTTATGATAATGTTGATTGCGATTCCAGAAAAAATTCTATGTGTACCTCGTAGTAAAAGCACATTCCCGGACTCCAATGCTTGTTGGCCTCGGCCATCAATTTACATTGTTGTCCGGGAATGTATTGCTTTTACTACTAGATACACAATGTACTATTTATTAATTGAACCAGACTCGTTTTTTTGTAGATTTACTTTTTTTCTCGGATATATTAATCCGTTTGGCTATCTAGTTTCAATATTTGTTGAACCCAGAAAGCCAAGCGCTATGATAGCGGCTTGACGAACATTAGTTCCTTGGTTCAAATCGCGATTCAACCAAATCTTTTTTTATTTCTCTCAACCTCAAGAAAAATAATAATTTTAGTTTGGTGTTATAGTTTTTGCATTCCATTTTGAGTCACGAATCATATGGATTTCGCAGTAGGTTTCTGAAAATAGTATTTGTTATTGTTATCAACCCCAGAAAAGCGTTAGTCATCCATGTAGTGATTATTTTGTGTTTTCTTCTAATCCTATGAGATAAATTCCACGCGGTGTACTCAAAATGTTTATGAATTTCTCCGAAACTGCCTCAAGATTTGGAGCAGAATATACAATCTGCTATTATGTTTTGCTCAATGTTCCTGAAGTTTTAATGGTCATATAATTCCCGAATTTTCTCTCGCTATATTATTCTTTGGCGAATCTAAAATTATCTGTAGTAATTTGATTGAATGATCTAGGTTATCTGTATCATAAGGAATGGAATGTTATATGTGATATCTTTATCTTAAACGATGAGCTATAACGTCCCATTTATAAAGTTAAAAAAAATATTTTTTATAATCTTAGGGCTATTGATATGATGAACATCGTTTGGTATGAATCGGCAAGTTCTTCTAATAGTTGTGGACTCCATAATTGAGTTGGATATCTTTATTTAATAAACCTCAATTCATGTAAACACATTCAGGGTCGCTGATATGTATGGAAACGGTCGATTATCTCCTAAAGTAAGATAGGTAGCGAAAAATGTTGAGGCACAAAAGTTTCAGGGTTTTTTAAAAATACATTACAATAAAGAAAAATCAAGTATACAGGATCAGTCAAAAAGTCACGACGAAATAAAGTTGCTTTTTTCATCAATGGAACACCCTGTAAATTATTCCATATTTCAACTCTCCTCAAAATTTTTAATAAAATGCAACCTTTTCGAGATATCGAATTTTGAAAATAACTTTCATGAAATTATACGATACCTAGTTATTTGTGCAACCATTTACTGAAAAGCACATTTTTTGTAATGAGGGGAATTTCTGCGAAACGAGTTCCGCAAAATAAAGCGGGTTACCAAAAATAGGGTTCCCAACGTGTATCATACAATATTTCTCTAATTCTGATATGTTATCCTTTCTAACTCAAATCAAAAATATTAAAAATATATATTTAAAAAAACTGAGGAACACGCATTTAACGCACTAAAAATTACAAAATAATTTTAATATTCAACGACTATGCCGAAAAGCATGGGGTGCTTTGGTTGCGTATCTTTGAGAAACATGACACTTTTAGAGTTAGATCCCAGAGCTGGAAACCACCTCATTTCAGCAAAGCTGAAATTTCAAGTATGAATAATGTGATATGTAGTTGAGAACGTATGCGTACTTGCTAGCTTAAAGCGGCCCCCTTTTTACAGGTATCAGGTACAAAAGTACATAAAAACTTTCTTACTCACTTTTAAAGTATAGTAATGTTTTTTGGCAATCAATATCGTCCAGTTAGCAGAGGGTCCAGGCGCGAGATCTAAGCTCGGGATCTCGAAGTTTGGAAAGGGTTCGAATCCACACCTGATGTTTTCCCATCATGAAATTGAAAATGATTAGTTTTGGGATGATATTCAAAAAAAAAAACATTTCTCAATTTCAATGGGAAAATAAAAAATACGTCAGGCGTGGAATTCGAACCCCCCAAACTTTGAGATCATATTTTGATATCAGAGCTTAGATTTTGCGCCTTAGACCGCTTGGCCAACTGGACGATATTAATTCGGGGACGCATAACCATACTCCCAAAGTGGAGAAATGGCGGAGTTTGCGTCAAAACATGTTCATCCTACGGGGATAAAAATGGGGTTGGGGAAAATTGGGGGGCTACCTCCCCGTGGTATCCGGGGTAACGGGGGGACAAGGAAAATCCCGTGGGAATGACGAAAATGGTCAAAACCTGCGGGTCTCTAAATCAATCTCAAACCAAAACCACCACAACATGGCAATCCGGGGTCAAGCGACCCGTGCCGAGGGATGGATGATACCTGAGCCAGTCAGGTATAAAAAAAAGGAGCCCCTGGGATACACCTCCCAGAGAAACCCTTTTTCACCCGCGCGGGGGCACCGCAGGTGTGGACGACCTTTCCCCTACACAAAAAACCCCCGGGGGAAATTCCAGTTGGGAAAACCCCAAAACCCCATAGCGGGGAAGTCGAGGAGTTCCAGTTGAATCACACTCGGCACCAGAAAAACCTAAATAACCGAGGAGGGGTCAGCAGATGGTCGAACACCTACTGGGGAAAATCCCCCGAAAGGATTCCCAAAACCATTTGGTAAAAAGGAAAACCAAAAAAATTCTTCAGCTCATCAAAACCCGGACATGGGGATAGATACGAAGAATGGCTTGTCATCAAGAGACAAGAGGGGGCCCGGGTCTAACTCTTGTCTTTCAATTTTGACTGTGACGCCCGTAGTGGGCGAAAAGAATCTTTTGAGGATCAGCCCGGAAAAGGGCATGAGTCCGAGGATTTTTGGCAGGCTTTGAACCAATTAGGGGCAAAACCGTTTGAATAAGGGAAACCCCGACGACGAGTGATACAAAGGCCCCAGGTGCAGGTCAAGGGAAGTGGGGGAGCCCCTTTTCTGTTGTCAGCCTTAAACCAACCAACCAAGAGAGAAAGTTTTTTATGTACTTTTTTTCTTCTTAGTACGTTCAAAGCGTGTTCTCATCCTTTTAGAGCCTTCCATGGAAAAATCGGAAATAATGCTCCATAGAAAACTACGTTGTCAGCTAGGGTCAATATCACCAATTGTTCAAATTATGTTATTAATATTAATAATTAGTTTTTACTATACATATAATGTATTGAATTCGAATAAAATGTAATCTTCATAATATGTACAGATAATATAATAACAATGAAGAAGTACTTCAGGTAGTTCAGCCCCAAAATTATAACAAATTTTATTTCTGATCTATTGCAACTGGTGGTGAAATTAACTTTTCCAACGACCACATAGGAAAGTAACACATATCGCACTCTCTACTCCCATGGAAAGTGACCATTATTCTCACGCGTGCGGAAGTATTTTCCGCACTAGTCGAAAGTAACTTTTCGCACGGCTTCAATAAGCCGTCAAACCTTGAACCTGTAAGATTTACAGATGTTATTATTAATTGCAATTCCTTATTGATATTATTTACAAAAAACTGAACTAAAACTAATTTTTTTGTAGACAATAAAGAAAGAAGAAAAAAATGTTGACGCCGAGAATCAAACCCACAACCTTGCGGTCCATCTACCGTATACTTTTTCCATCTGAGCTAATTCAGATTTGAATTACCGTTATCAGGGATAGATAGATAGAATATACAGGCCGACAGTGAATAGTGCGTGTCAAAGTGCTCCTAGTAAAAGCTAATATCACTAAATTGGAAGTGCTTTCAAATATTATAAAATTTGACATACAGTATCATCATCGAACCTCTAATTGTTTGCCGCTTCGAAAACTCATTTAAATATGGTCATCACAGGAAATTAGAGATGAAATCCAAAGTGCGGTAAATGCAGCATTTAAACAGTGTATGAGCGATCAGCTATTCATAAAAACTATAGCAAACAACGTCTCGAGGCAGTCTCGAAATCAGTAGAAAAAAACTTAATCTTATGGAACAAAAACTGGAACAGATAAGGATTGAACATTCCCAAACAAAATTGAATACGAAGCCAAATTTAATATACAGGATGGCACACTTCAAAGTCTGAAAGATGGCAACGAAAATCTCTTAAAAAAGATTGACTACATGGAACAAGAAAGTCGGAAAAATAACCAAGAGTTTTCAGCTTACCGGAAAAACAAAGAAGACCCGAAAAGAAGTAATAGATCTGTTTAAATCGAAGATACCCACGAAAATAACCGAGGATGACTTTGAACTCTGTTACCGTATAGGAAAAATTAATGAGAATGGCAAACCGCGTGGTATCTATCTTAAACTGAAAAGTCAAGGGATGAAGCAACAGATCTACCACAACAAAAAAATTCTTGAAGGGAACAGGAGTCGTTATACGGAAGATCTCACCAGGTTACGTGTCAGACTGATGACGAAATCAATTGAGAAAACATCCATGAAACACGTGTGGACAGAAGCCGGAAAAAAACTTCATAAATCACAATAATAAAATCTCCATTATTGAAAATTCCAATGATTTTCGCAAAGTAATTCCTTAAAAATAAAATAAAATAAAAAATTAATTTTGCTAGATGTACTTTCTCACTAATGTTCCATTACGAACTAAGTTCTACTTTTGTAGAAAACCTTCGTTTGAATTGTATTCTATATTATCTTCTCTCTTTTATCTTAGTTATATCTTTTTTATTTTTATTTTTTCTCTTCTATATATATATATATATATATATATATATATATATATATATTTTTTTGTGGTTCTTAATACTGTTTTTTTTTTCAATTATCATCATCATCATAGAGGTATTGGATGACCAAAAAGATATAAAAACATCATTTTTCCCAACAATACAAGAATGGGTACAGAGTCAGAAGGCCACACAGGTAACAGGGAAAGTTGGTTTATTTCATTTCAATATCAGGAGCATTAAAAAAAATTTCGACGAGCTCATGGTATACATAGAACAGGATTATGATCATATGGATATAATTGTCCTCTCGGAATGCTGGAACTTAGATGAGGTAAGTGACTTTCAAATCCCAAATTATACAGTGTGTTATAATGAGTCGAAATTTTAATCAAAATGATGGCGTCATGATCTATGTCAAATATTCTCTACCAGTTATTATGAATATATTACCATTATCGGAAACCAAAGTTCTGGGGAATCATAATAACGATTTCCAAACTAACTTTTGGAATTACTGCTTCATACCGGCCCCCTTCAACGAATGTTCGGACATATATAGAGGATCTGTCGGAATATCTATCAAATATAAATAAGACAGATACAGAAATATTTATGGGGGATATTAATATTAACCTTCTGGATAGTGCCTCAAATGATGTTAACCAATATATAAGCATTTTGACAGAAAGAGGATTCATATCCTATATAAATAATCCAACACGCGTTACAGATCAATCCAAAAGCATTATTGATCATATATTTGTTAGAAAACAAAAAACAACTGAAAAAATATCAATATTTTCCTCGATTATTGGAACGAACATAACAGACCATTTCACTACATCTCTCCTCATCTCAATAAATGAAAAATCAAATGTAAATAAAGAACAAAACGAAAAAGTCCTTCGTTATTATACAAAAACAAATGATACAAAATTGAACATTCTCATGCAGAATGAAAATTGGGCGGAAGTTTTATCTTGTGATGAAGCACAACAAGCTTATAACAATTTCATTACTAAAATAACAAAACATTTAAATATAAGTTCTACACAACACAAAATAAAAATTTAACCAATTAACCAAAAAACTATTAGAAATGAGCTTAATAAACTATTAAGAATGACAAAAAATGAATACTACAAAGATAAATTGAATGGAAACAGAGGAGACTGCAAAAAAACTTGGGAAATAATAAACGAACTAACAAACAAAACTACAAAAAAAATTAAAATAGGCAACATAAAAGTCAACGATACAATATTATCGGATGATAGAGACAAAGCGCAGGCATTTAATGAATACTTCACAGATGTAGGGATAAAAATGACTCAAAAAACCGATGTACCACATACTACACCACCTAATTTTATAAAAGATAAATCTGTTACCAGCTCACTCTTCCTCACACCTGTAAATAAAAAGATTATAGAAATTATTTCTAAATTAAAAAAATAATTGTGCACCTGGACCCGATGGAATAAAAAACAAAACTAATTAAAGCTTATCACCCTATCTAGTAGAACCATTAACCTATATAATAAATTTAATTTTCAAAACAGGAACAATACCAACACAATGGAAAGAATCGAGAGTTACTCCCATTTTCAAATCAAGTGTCAAATCAGAAATGGGAAACTACCGGCCAATCTCTGTGATTGATAACTTCGCGAAAATACTAGAACATGCCTTGAAATCACGCTTGGTAAATTTTTATGAAAAAAATCATGTTATAACAGAGAGACAATTCGGTTTCATAAAAAAAAGTAGTACCGAATCCGCCATATTGAATTTCATATCACAAACAACAGGGCCTTGGATGATTCCGAAAAGTGCCTAGCAGTTTTTGGATTTAGCAAGGCTTTATCAGTTTCACACGAAAAACTGTTAAACAAACTATACACGTATGGTGTCCGAGGACCAGCAAATACAATTTTCAAAACTATCTATCTCACAGAAGCCAACGTGTCGAAATCGGTGACAGCATTAGCAGTTCTCGCGAAATTTCTGTTGGGGTACCACAGGGCACAGTTTTAGGTCCGATACTGTTTTTAACTTATATCAACGACCTATTTGACATTAGAAATATTAAAGGTCACCTCTATTTCATACGCTGATGATACAAAAATGATTATCAAAGCTAAAACGTGGCAACAGGCATACAATGAAGCAGAACAAAGCTTAGGAACATATACAGATATGGTTGAATGAAAATCTCCTCAATCTCAATGTTTCAAAAACTAAATTTATAACATTTCTCTTCAAAATAACCAACAGCCCGAAATGCAAAACATTCAGATACATCAGCCAAATTGCCCTAAAATATCTTGCAACTGCCCAAATATTGAGAAAGTGGCGAAAATAAAATATCTAGGTGTATTTTTGGACCAGCGTATGACATGGGATGAACATGTCTCTCATATGGTCAAAAGACTTAGGCAGCTGACATATAAAATATACAACCTTCGTGCTGTTCTTACTAAACAAAACCTGATGATAATTTACAATTCCCTGGTTGAATCATTAATTAGATATTGTATAACAGTATGGGGTGGAGTATTCGAAAATGTAGTAAATAATATTCAAGTGGCCCAAAAATTCAATTATGAAAATAATCTTTGGAAAACCTAAACGTTTCGATACCCAACTATTGTATAAGGAAACTAATTTACTTGACGTCAGGAGTCTATACGTTCCAATGTCTCGTTTGGATCTATTCCAATAAAACAACTCAAAACACGATTAAAACTAAGAATACCAGATATGCACAAAACTTGTCCGTACTATTCTTTAAAAAAGTCATACGCAGAGAACAATATTTTATTTTGGTCCAAAACTATATAATATACTACCAGGCGGTATAAGAAAAACTTCCAATTTCAAAATATATAAAACAAACATCAAAAATTTCATTATTGATAACAACCAACTTATAATGACCCTCCTGAAAAACGCACCTTTATAATATAGAATCCGTTACCCAATAAGAATCCTTTTTTAACCGAACTGAATATATTGTAAATATAAAACCACGGTTTTACGTTGCACCAACCTTTTTTACTGTATCATCATGTCCTCATAATATACTATAAATATATCACTACCATGTTCTCGCTCTACCAACTTTCTCTGTTATATCGTGTGTTCGCGGCTTATTATCTTATATTATAAACTTAGTGATTATTATATCTGTCCTACCATGTTCGATTTATAAAAGTGTCACCATGAGGCGGAAGATGGGGAGCAAAAAACAAGCCAAATGCGCTTAGTTTGCCTTCCACCTATCTCCGAATGGTCCAAATGATCTATGTTAAACAAATGTATAACCTTTTCAAAAAAAATAAACAAACTTCAAACTTCAAACTTCAAAAAAAAAAAAAAAAAATATGTATTTCTCGTTAGTCGATTTACATTGATAGAATTATAATATTTCTTGTATTTTCATTTTATTGAAACAAAATATAGCTATTTTTGAACTTCATATAATCAAAGGAAGCAAACTTAAATTTAATTTAATATTTCAGTAGTTTGTTTTAATATGAACTACCTGTATCTGAGATAGGCAACCAGAGAACCAGACGCGGGCACATTATTTGAAAATTTAAAAAGCTAAGTGGTCTTTGAAACAATTCCACGACACAATACCACAAGAAATAGACATTTCGTGATAGTACATGATCGAAAGTAAAACCTTGTTAAATCTCAGAGATGTAATAAAATAGGTGGTCGTAGGAAAAATAGCGTACATTACTCGCGCGAAAGTGATTTTTCACAATCGTGTGATTGCCGCACTCGGCTTACGCCTCGTGCCACAATATTTCCCACTCGTGTGAAAAATGTCACTTTCCGCACTAGTAATGTAATATACTATTTCATCACTAATTGCGAAAAATTTTACTTTTCGCAACTGGTAGTGATAAGTAAAACATTTGATAACGTCAACGAGTTTTGAGAAGTGTCACTTTAAATGTCACCCAGCAAACATTAATGTGCGGTAAATTGACGGGCCATAGCTGTTAACGGCGGTCAGATGTCGGCAGCGGCACACCGATGTCGGCAAATAATTGGCATGACATCATCAGTTCTGCCGCTTTGGCTGAACATACGCATATTTATTATGGATGTTTTGAGTTTAGCCAGAAATTGCCCGTTAAAGATTTGCGATAATCGCGCCCATGTCGTTTTGACACAGTATGTGCTGTGCTGTTATGGAAATGCAACATTGGCATTACCGAATATCACGTTGGCAGTTGGCCCTACTGCTGATTTCGTGTCAGATCTCAAATCGCAAATCGCGTATTTTGTTTTTTATCTGGTGACTGTGGTTTGGTTATTTTTGTGAAAAATTGACGAAATTTTTTCAGATTTGTGTGTGGTCATTTAATCTATTCGGTGAACAAGGGACTCTTTAACTTTAGAGCAAGCAGATATGTCCGAAAACACAGAAAAGTAAGTATACCTGAATCATTTGCTATATATTTATATGTCATCATACCATCACAATGTTTCCTCTAGAAAACTCGTGCATATCACAAAGAGCACTCGTCAAAAACAGCGCCTTGCGAAAAATGCTGTTGATATAGTCTCCACTGTAGAGGTTGAGGTTATGATAGACGACATTTGTCGTAGAAATCTTGATGTTGATAGTCAGCCCGGACCCAGTAAAGCAAAACATATGAAAATTGATATTGCTGATAACTTCATGGACACTAATTCTGTTGTTGAAGATCCAGAGGATTGGATGATGATTCATCAGACGAAACCAAATTCGCTGAAATGGTAAGTCAACTTTTCCATTTCATATTGTTGAAAAAAATGTGATAAAGTATACATATTCTGGAGAGAAATTTCAACTGCATTGAAATTGTGCTAAACTAAGACATTCAAACATGTGTATATCTTCATTTGCAATTATGGTCAGTATAATAATTCGAATCCAGCAGCTGCATTGGATCTTCTACTTCACTGCTTATGCTTTTATTTTAGTGTTCTATGCTTCAATACATTGGAGGCAAGGATGATAATGAGACAGGCAGAAAAATTCTCTGCAATTTAATTACCGATGAATTGGCAATCCACACACATTGGATCCCATAAAATATACTGATTTTGACGGAACAAGAATAATGTCAGTAGCGATCTGTCATTGTCAACTACGTATGTGTGTGCTAATGTTCACTAGTGAAAAATCAATTATCCCCCATTTTTCCACCCGTAAGGGTGGCTAATTCCTTTTGAAATCTGAATATGAGGTATACCCTATCTATTAAAAAAAGAATCATCCAAATCGAAGAACCCTGTACAAAGTTATACCTGATAGAATCGGTTAACGGACCAGAATTCAGAGGGTGAGTGATCGATATCCTTAATTTCGCTACCCTAAGGGGTAGATTTCATCTGTTATATTCGAATGGGACCAAAGTCAAAGTACACCCTATCTACTGAAGAAAAGAATCATCGGAATCGGACGCCTCAGTAAAAAGTTATGCGTGATCATACATAAAAAAATATGATGGAAAAACATAAAATATACGGGTCGAATAGAGAACCTCCTCCTTTTTGGTTTCGTCGGTTAAAAATATTAACAAGATTTTGAGATGATATAATCAAAGTAAGAGATTTAAGCCGGTTCTGGGTCTCCCCCCACCACTATGACGTCACGTGTGACCTTGAATGGTTGCAGGTGTGCAATGTGGTGTGTGTTTGACCTTGAGATTTGACTTTGAGATTTGTCATTGAGTTTTGACATTGGGTTTGGTCGACTTTGAGATTCGACTACAGTTGTGACCTTGAGTTTGACCTTGAGAGTCATAACATTAAGTATCGACTTTGAGATTTGACCTCGAGTTTTAATGTTGGGATTGTTTCGGCAACCTCAAGATTTGATCTCGATTTTTGTTTGATCTTGACTAAAGTTGTGGTGTAGGCATACATTTTCTGTGTAGTCATGACCTTCATGAATCCTTGCACTCTCCAAGCGAGGAGGGCGTTCATCCTGTGAGAGGTAGGAGTGAACTGCGAGTATTGATGAATGTGTTGATGTTCAAGCGCGCACTGACCTTCACACTTCCATCTACTGGAAATGGGGTGGGGATGTCTCTTATAAAAATGTGTGGAGTCGTTGATGAGAAATCAGATGTTAGATAATATCATCAGAGTGAATACAGAGTACGAGAAGTTTCTCAATTGAGTGAGTGTATTTTTTATAAGGTGAAATAATCTATATTTTTCCATACAGTCTTACCATGTCTTCTCTTCCAAAAGTTGTAGATTTGAAGAGAATCAATTCTTCAATAATTGAAAAGAGGGTGGAGCTTTGAACAAAGACCAATATCATCATTACCCATCGGTAAAGCTTTCAACATACTTGGTATGACGATTTGTATAACCCGATATGGGAGATCTATTCTAATGACATTACGTGATGATAATGATACTTTATTCAAATCATGGTTGTCAAAAAGTATTTCGGATGAATTCAATGCGGACGATGTCAGTTGCATAAATGCTTCAGATTTCAAATATACAATAACATATTTGGGTCAGAGTCCACAAGTAGCAGGGAGTTTGAGAACTCGACCTCTAGTAGAATTCAACTACATTAAATGATAATATTGTTTATATGTTAATAGTTAGGATATAGTGATTTTATGTTGAATATAGATATTTCTCCATTAAAAAATAACATTCAGTGTAGAAGTACTATATTTGGAGCATCACATTTTTCTCATGTAAGTAAAATTATTTGAATGTCAATGGAATATATTAACAATTTTTTTCGTTTCAGTTTTCAATATGTGGATGCATTACTGAGTCAATGTTGACGGAAGCCATGGACATCAATACAGCCATCGATAGATTGAACTCCTACTTGAATGCTTTAAGTCAAGATGTCCTCCATGCTACAGTCTATGATTTGAATGTTTGCTTCGATGAAGATGAAATCCAAAGATGTGCACATTTATCCGAGAAGTACGTCAAGGGTACAATACTTTGTGAGGAATTCAGCCAGGAGCCTTAAACTTGCAACAATTCTGTGAAGAAATGATCAAATTGGATCTGGAAGGATTTCTCCACACCCTTTACCATTCCTACCTGATGACATCATCGAGAAATATCAACTATATGATGAATATGATGATGAATATGATCATGTAGATATTTGATATGAAATAAAACATATATTTACAAAATCTTGTTTATTTATTTTCCATTACACATAAACATTATTGATATACTTAAAATATTCAGATAAGTACAAAAATAAATATTGAACATTTCAAAGTGAATTACGAACGAGACATCCAATGCATTGTAAGTCAAGAAGGTATCGTGTATAATGAGTGCATAGACTTTGGTGATGGCATTAAAATTTATTTTTTCTTGTTTCAGAACTCCAGATTGATAACCACTGTAGATGATTATGTAGCATTCGGTTGATGTAAACAATCAATGATGAACAGGGATTCTGTTGAAATGCTTCAAGATCCATAAGAGGTTCACCATATCTTTGTCATAATAACTAGTTGAAAGTCCTCATATGCATAGTAAGCTGAAGAGAATAGTTTTTATCAAAGTCCAGGTTCCAACGCTCATATGGGTAGACTTCAGAGTTCAAATACACTCGGATGTTATTAATGTCAGCATTTATGAATTTTGTCACATCCAGTGCTCTGTTTTCGGATGCAGTGGTACTTTGAAAACCAATAATTATGAAGGAGGTGTTTCCAAAGTGTTGGTTGTTTTATTGCCTATATGTTCGAAGATGGAAACGCAATGAGGGTAATTCATAAAGATCCCACATACGATAAGCCAACTTGATTTTTGAATTCAGACCACTCTTATTTATTCTACTGAATAATTTGAGCTTCTGCTTGTCATCGGGCACAACATGTTTTATTTTCCATTCAATCTTTGTAATTTCCAAAGAGGCATCAACGTCTCCAATATATGAATTCTTGAATGAACGAGCTATAATCAAAATCAGTTCTTGTTTTGCATTAAGAATGCTCTTCTTATAATCCTCGGCAAAACCCATCAAATATTTGAGAGGAAGTTTTCCACTGAATAAATGACTGGGTGCATCAATGATGTGTTGTTTTGTGTCGGAAAGTCCCCATCCAGTTGTCAAAAGCATGTAGAGTGTGATTGACCAAATGAAACCATATTCTTCATTGTGGATGTTATGCCTGGTTTTCGAACAACGGCAACTTGCTCACCACCCATTTCATAGCCGACCGCATCGAACAGGAATGCCAAAGCATTGCTGGAAAGATACCATACTTTGTACACTTCTTTTGGAATGAACTTTCCCTCAATGTAAAGGAAACTGACGGCAACGTCCAGTATTACATCTTCAGTGTTGATTGCAATTCGATTTCATCTGAATTTGAACAATGGTGATCCATACGGCTTATAGGTATGCTCTGCAGACTTATGAGAGAATGATCGACCACTGGTTCATTGAAAATATTCAACTTGTCACTGTTTTGCTTCGAGTACCATTTTATTGTCGAATTGAGTCCAATCGATTTTAGAAAATTAAGATCTTTCGCTGACAATGTATGTCTTTGTCGTTCAGCATACACTTGTGGAATGACCTTCTTCCTGGCAAAGCTTTTCTTTTTGACGATATTTGATGAATGACGATCTTTGTTTGGTGAAAATATTTCGTATTCACTGTTTTGTCGTTTGTTGTAGCAAAACCCATTACATTCGTTATTGTAATTTCTTCAATCTAATATGAAAAAAGAATATGATTCTCTTCGTCATTTATGTATGCTGATGGGCATATAAATAATGTTGTTTGGCTCTTTTGTTATATTATAACCCGGCTCAACATCAACGTCAAATGAAAAAAGAATATGATTCTCTTCGTCATTTATGTATGATCCTGAAATGATATTGCAATCCAATCGAATGAGTCTCACGGGTACAATATTCACAGGAGATGTAGATTCATGCATGCGATTTGCACTGAATTCTTTCTTCTCGAATCCCAACAGGGATGCTATTGAGTTTTCATGTTTCAGGTTCACCACATATTTTGATTGCAACATACATTTGAATGCTATTGTTTGCTCGAGGCTGAACAATTCATCCAATGTGGTGTCATCATGTTTCACGCCATGAAATACATGGAATTCAAGTTCTCGTAGGATAACAGCATTTATTTCTTCTATCTCATATGCGCCACTTGCATTTTTATAACACGCTTTAGAACTGACTGTGGCATGGCTTTATTTGCGGAATGAAGAAAGTGACTAGTTGTTCTTTTCCCCGTGACATTGTGGATTGTGTTGCATCCATAGAATCCCAAAAAGCCCCAATCCATACACGGCTATTCTTATCCAGCTCAATGGTGGGTAGAAGTCTGCACCTCAAGACACTGGTTCCAACAGCAGCTAGTCGAACTTCGTGACATGACTGATTGCACTCATATGATAACAAATCATTTTATTGTTGTTCACACACATGCGAAATAATTTTCTTCGTTTCCTCGGCGGCATTGTGTGTCCTAATTCAACTTGATTGTTATTGGCGCCAATATTACAATCATCGATGGTGCAATAACAACAAAATAGTTTTCGAGGTATAAGGGTCCATCATTCACATCACTGGAATTTGATGTTCCAACACTTGTAGTCCATATGATGTCTATAGCAATATTATATTTTAAAATATCAATATCCTCCTGAAGGTGTTTGGGAAGTATTTCCCAAAACCGATGCAATTTCATTATGCACAAGTAATCATGACTCCTTTGGGCATATCCGCAAGTTGGACCTTTACTCATTTTTTTCAAGCTGCGTAATCTTGAATATGGATGAGGGAATGCCCCATTCCTCTTAATAGCCTCTCGATCCATTTCTGGCGTGAAATCCATTTTAGCTTTTCGGGTGATTAAGAGAGAGAAACTTCAAGCATAAGTGTCCACACACAACTGTATTGTATTTCTGCTCACGTTCATTAATTATACAAAATTTTTTTCTGACTGCATGCGTACCTTTCCGGAAGTATGGACAACTCCACTGGTGGGGTAAATTCCAAACTGTCGAAATATGTTGCAACTCTTCCACTTTTCCTGTATACACCAATGTGTTCCTCGACCGCTGAATCCAACCCAAATTGATGATGGCTGTTTCCATGATTACGTGGTCCTGAGGTTGGCAAATTATCACGCATGAACACACCACGAAAGTGTGGAATTTTCACCATGTGGCATAATATGTAAGATCTATATCTGTGAGAGGTTTAAGAGGTAGGGCATCAATTAGTTTTTTTGATGTATAGGGTTTGAGATAGATACCGAGGCCTTTGCGATATGGTTTCAAGAATAAACCACTACCCTTTTTTCCTAAAGCCATCGCCTCCATCTTCTGTTATGATGTTTTACCTCTTTCAGATCATTTCTGCTCGCACTTGCCGAATTTATAGCTCTGCTTTATACCTGCAGCAACTTTCAGCCAAACTACCCAATGCAGATAATCCGGCGAAAATTGGTATCAATGGTAAAATTCCACCAACTTTAGGAATAGGTATTATGCGAGGTGTGCGAATTTTGTTCTTACCGCCTGCTGCCTTCAAATATTGACGTGCTGCTTTCAACGCCATTGTTGTGGCCATCTTTCTATTGTTTGTCACGAATTGATTACCTCCAGCTTTATGTAATTCATCCCGAACTTTCGTACAATTCCTGCCCGAATGCTACTTCTTCTGATTTTTTTTTCGCCCATTTTCTTCAATGCTTTATTTTTTTCCTTCGTTGTTTGATTGTTCACATCAACCATACCGAAACGCCTTTTCGCTCTCATTATGTTGGTGACGAGTAGAGCGGCTGCTCTCACGAATGCTTGCGTCCTTCGATTTGACCCTATCCCAAGCACTGTATTCAAGTTGTTTGTCTGTTTATGTCTAGCTTTAATATCGTCGAGATTCTCCGAGTATTGAATGTCGTGTGTTTTACAGGCCCTATCTAATTTATTGATGCCTGATCGTTGCGTGCCAATCGTTTTTGTAATTTAGTTCCGGGTCCACAATATTGATATCCTCCAGGTAAAATTTTCAAAAAGGCAATTTTTTTATTAAAGAATTCACAACTCGACCTTTTTTTTATTATTCGATTCTTTGCTTTACGTCTGCTCCGTGTGGTGGTAGACATTTAAATGAAACATATCTCACACATCTTGCACTAATAAGTTAATAAGTGTCGAACCGTCAAACAATGCGCATTGTCAAGCAAAAAAAAAAGAGTTGCAGTAGATAATTTGGATGAGAAAATCGGGACTGGATTAAATGGAGCGAACTCCCTTGAGACATGGCCCACTACTTCCATCATCTGTTCGCTCATTAATCATCGGTCCGTCAAATTGTGGAAAGACAAAAAGCCATGATATCTCTACTGACACATCCACAAGGATTGCGATTTGCAAACGTTTATCTCTATTCAAAGTCGTTGAATCAACCGAAATATGAATACTTCGCAATGTGTTTTTGCGCCAATAAAAGGATTGGGTTCTTCACATTCAGTAATAATGGGCATTGTGCAACCCCTGATGCCAAACCAAATTCAGTGTTCATTTTTGATGATGATTTGCGAAAAGCAGGATATTATCCGATCATATTTTTTTTATGGGACGCCATAAAGATGTTGATTGCTTCTATCAGCCCCAGACCTATTCACGAGTCCCCAAACAGCTAGGGGCGGGGATAATACCAACTTTATCATCATATTCAAACAAGACGGGTGAACTAATCATTTTCTCTGATCACGTCTTCGCCCGATGTCACATTCAAAGAATTTCAAATGATGTGTGTGAATTGCTGATGATCAATATGGATTTTTTGTCATTGATAAAGATCGAAAAGTATGTGATGGACGATATCGCAAAGGATTTGATAGTTTCCCTATATCCTTTATATCTCAATTCGAAAAGACTTAAACAATCATCGAACTCCGTCAGTCACTACAATAAACTCGTCATCGAAATAATGGAAAACTCTTTTCGAGATGAATGTGTAGAAACCAAAATGGATTTGAAACGTCAACTAGTTCAAGCCCACCGAAGCTGTTCGACAAAAAAATTTAATTCCACGTGGGGAAAAGTGGAAGAAAAGATTGCCCTCGAAAAAAATTTTATGATCCTATCACAAAACCACTAATGCTCTTTCTTCTGCTATTGTGAAACCTGTTCACACCTTCTCGATCCATCCGAACCAGCATCCAAAATTTGGGAAAACAATCTTCAGCAGCGAAAACATCATTTTCACCGCTGCGCTCACGTATGTATTTCATCAGGGATTTCGACTTCCTACATACGACTAGTGCTGTCTGGGATACGTTGCTCCGGCATGAGACAATTAAGTTGCCTAACGCTTACGAAATGAATTTAATAGAATGGAATAAAAACCCATTATCCCACCCCGAGTACTGAGCCCAGCCCTGGAAGAATCTCGATGCTCCATCAGCTGATGAAATTCTACCGAGGCCTCAAAGCCACCACCCCCGCCACTCCGGACGGTCCTCAGTAAACTTTCATTCAAAAATTATGTTATTCTAAATTTTGAAAAGTTCTGAAAAAGTGATTGCCAAAAATTTACAAATAATTTTGAAAAACCCCACGAACAAAGTTTTTGTGAACGCGAGAGATTTCCCCACCGTAGGACATCTGGTAAGTCCTCTGGAAACGAGAAAAGCTCGATTCCAGCCGGTCCACGGAAAGAGTGTTCTTTCTCAACGCAAAAATTATAGCCTCCGATCGGCTATTTCAAAAATAATTCTAAGTCCAAAATATCCCTTTGGAAAATTTGGAAAATACCAACTATGGAAATTCCCCTGGAGAAAACAACACCTCGCGGTTATTTTATCCCTAACTGAATTTCAAAATATCCCTAGCCTTTATTTTACGAGTGGGCGAAGACTCGTTTGAAATCCCCAAAACGACACACTACCGAATATGTACGTTCAAATTCACGCTCCTCGGACATTTTAGCAAAATGCTTAACAGTTACTTGAGAACGAATCTCCAAAGTACAAATGATTCAATCTGAATCGAATTCAAAATGTGACAATCGTACCAAGTCTCGATTGCCACTTCACAACGAAAAACGAACACAAACTCGCCCCGGAGTTTTAATCGCGATACGTTTTCGTTGCAAGAGAATAAATCTCAGAAAAATCCCGATCTTGGAATTTAGAAATTTAATTGAACAGTGAGGTGTGATATTGAACGTAATATTTTTCCCTTTCACGAGACTTCAAAGGTGCCCTGATCCGTCTATACTAATTTTGAAAAGAACCAAGCCCAGGAGCGACTTGCAAAAAGGAGAGGTTTCAAAGCTAAATTTGGATAGAGAGCGTAGAAAAACGTAGACCGACCTAACACAGGAAATTTACATTTAACTCTCTATCCGCAAAGAAAAACAGGGAAAGGTAACCTACGTGCAGGAAATGTTTTTGGGAAGGACACATGGACCAAGGTACTTCCTTTCAGAAGCCGGAAACTCGGTTTGAGAATCCCTTTCTCTTCTTGCGCGTAGCTAATTAAGCCCGAGCTCTCGTACTTGCGAAAAACAACAAGTTCTACGAGAACCAATCAGACCATTCTCGTGATCTCACTTAAGACAATCTACCGAGATACGTCCTTTGAGCCGCTAACTTATTTGTGCGCCAGCATCCCATATCTGAAAAACTTCCAAAAACACGAAAGATTAATACCCTGAAAAGGAAAGCATGATTAGTAACCCTGTATATACTTATCGCAGGCGACTCCCTGAAGTAACTTCTCGAAACACATCAGGAGAAGAAAATCGCCTACGTCCATCCTAGAAACCATTATTCCATCCAAACGAACGACCCATCCAAGAACTGCCAGCCGAAATCATCCCTGGTCGTAACAACGAATCCGCGAATCCAATCCATGGTCCACATCCGATGTACGCCTACGATTCGGAAACTGCGCCAGCCTCGTCGTCCGTGAAAAAGATGTATCCAAAAACACTTGCAGGAATCCTCCATACTCCGGAAATCCATCGTTCAGAAGCTGAAACACGAGGCGAAGTGGAGACTGCAAAATGGCTGCCACGCCCTAACTTTTCCCGCGGAAAATTTTCCGACGTGTACGCGAGCCGAAGAACACTGAAAAGAAACTAAAGACCGTTGACTTTTGACTCCGGGTTTTTTAGCTCGCCGGGCGCGAAGCCCTCCGTTGGCTCCCGCGAGCGATGTGGGCGTATCCCTAAAACTGAACAAAACCTTGGATCAGTACTTAAGAAAAAACACGGCCAGTTTCCTCGTCATTTCAATCCTGATTTTACGAATAAACACAGTTATCGAAAATCCAACATAACTGTAAAATGACGATCGATTTCGATCGAGGAAACTAACGATGTATTTATGAGGCGACTGTACAAGTATCAAAATATAACCCATTTAAAATTCAGATTAAAGTTCATATCGGTTCGCCGACCGATATGACCCAAATCTGATAGCGCCGACCCAAAATCGGATTAAAGAGTCGGAATTTGAGGTAGGTCAGGTACGAACCCAAACAGACAATGCGAAGCGCCAGCGACGTCCCGTCTAGAGGCACTCGACATTCCTAATTGACTTTCATACCTTTCCAAATAAGAATTACCTGTATTGTGGATTAAGCGATATAGTACTCTTTTCAAACAGTAATGAATTTCCGTTTCGGAAAGTTCATTCAGATATCGAATCTGAGTTTTGTGAACTCGTAAACCGATGGCATATTCATTCTGAAAGTAGCTATATCTTTAAACTGTAAAAACATTCGTATTAATAAATTTCATTTTGGTATTTACTAAATAAAGGGACCCGAAATTTACTTTGGAAAACTTATAACAACTGTTAGGATAGTGGCCAGTTACCCTGGTCGTATATATAAGCTTATAGATATTCTTTCATATTGGAAATATAACGAAATTTCCCTTTCAATACTGAAAGTGCTCTTATGCAACAGACAGTCAAAATAAATTTAGAAAATCCGTTTTTAGGTTCTCTGAACCGTACTCAATCCTCGAAATACATTTTTCTATGAAATCCACTGATTTCTTGATCAAAAAATTTCTAATAAAATATTCGCGTTTATTGACTATACTTGTACAGGCTGTCCTCAAAAACAATTGGAGATGTATATGGGGGCCACTCGTGAAAGTTATTCAGATTTAAATATACCAAGTATGAGTTGGATTTTAAAATGATGTGTTCCTTACTGAACAAAATGAAATGAACGAGGCGGGCAAGGGCAGTTCGCGTTCTGCACCCAGTCCAAAACGCCAAGTCTAGGTAACAAATGGGTTCCGTACCCTATAAAAATTAACTTTCTTTCACGAATGTACCAGGTGTCCCATTACAAAAGTCCAAAAACCAGAAAACGTATTTTTGGTGAAAATGGAGTTTTCGTCTAAGTAGGCGATTTTCATAACAGGACACACCCATTCAGTCTTCCGTCCGACCAATGCCGTTGATGGATATTGGTTGACACCCCCATTTCAATATGCTGCTCGGCTATTGGATAGCGGCCGGCGGCTATCACCACTCCCACGACCTATCACAGCTCTCCCCACCTCCCACTCTCAATCACACACTCCCATACACAACATGGCTGCCACCATTCCGACCAATCACAGGCCACTCATCCCCCCCACCCCTACCCACATACAACCATCCCCCCCCCTCTCACCGCCATCTTTTTCACAAACCCCTCCCACAACGAACCGCCCATGACCGCCACCATCATCCCTACCTCCACCCGAAAACCACCCCCTCACTCGCCAAAACCCACCCTAAAATAGGGGTTGCGCCAGAACCGGCATAGCATATCTACTCTTTTCCAACACAAAAATCTTCGAATGATATGGAAGCTATTGAATATTCTCCTGTCCATATTCACTTTTCCATATATTATTAAATATAATAAATTGATGATAAGGATCGCAACAAAGACCTCAAAATTTCGCATCATGAAAAATTCGCACATATCAAAATAGTAAAATTTCAATTATTTCAGTTATTCGATGTCACAGAACTCACAGATCAAGTCCTTGATTCATGTCGCATGCACAAAAATTTTAACTTCTGTTGTTGCATAGCTTTCCTCGTTGTTCCATGTTACGAAATTGCGGCGAATACTTGAACCCTAATCTTCAAATTTAACCGTTGTTGACATTTTGTTAAAATGGTAATATATTTGTAATTTTTTGGGAGTGTACGTAATAGCGTAATAGATAGGATCCAAAAGTAATTGAACTATTACTATAGTAATAGCATATGTAACACTGAACTCTGCTGAAGCTCAACCGAAAGGACAACGACCACTATCTGGGCCACTACTATCTATTAGCCACTTTATGTACTAATTACTTCGCCCTGTTGCCATATGCTCGACCGTGTATTAAATCTCTTGCCGACCTATAATAGATCGAATTTATAAATATATCGGAATTCACATTTTTATATATTTGTAACGCTTGAAATGTAAATATATTGTGTTTGGTCGAAAATGAATATATTGGAAAAGAAAATAATCAATATTACTACAATTAACAAATATATTGACTCAAATATATGTATATATGAAGACCATACTGCAAAAAGGATGAATGTCAGTTTTTTTCTAAGCCGAGATTATGTTGGTAAGGTAAGAAGCAACTGGGGGGTGGTCTTATACAAAAAAGATGATGGTTTACCTGTTATCATGCGTCAGCCCCTCCAACGCAACAAGAATGAGAGGCGTAACGGCGTACGTGTGTTTGGTCACTTAGGCACTGCTGGCGTAGTGGCCCGGCTTATTTACGTTTAGTTCAATGTCTTGTAATATATTGGCTAGTGGCATTGTCACTGTTTTGACGAACTATTTGAAGTAACTTGGGCAAATGGAGAGTGATAAGGGTGTTAGTGGCTCGAATATTGAAAACAGTGACTGTGAATCAGTTGACAATAATTGGGTTAAGGCAGGACTAGGAAGAGAAAATGTCACGGACGATCGAGTGATGTTATGAAGAAAATGAGGTTACGTTCACACGAAACTGGGCCTGACTGTGACTGCAAACGTTTGAAATGTTTTCAGGTAGTATCTAAGGCTAATGCTAAAGAAATTATTAGAGATTTTAATGAGCTATCATCTTATAATGAGCAATCGTTGCATCTTACAGGCTTGATCGCGGTTCATAAAGTTAAAAATCGTAGACCTAGGAAAAACGAACAGGATGCCAAATTCTATGACAATGTTTTTACATACAAAGTTAGAATCTATGACAATAACGAAGCTAAGGACATCCCCGTATGTTATAAAGCCTTTCTATCCCTTCATGGTGTGTCAGGTAAAAGGATTCAAAATATTCAAAAGCATTTAAAAATCAGTGGAACAGCCCTAGTAGATACCCCGTACGATCATAAACATTGCCGGGCAACTCCTGACGTTGAAGCTAATGTAGACAGTCACATTGATTCGTTTAAGGGGCGTCAGAGTCATTATGGCTTGACTAAAACGAAAAAAATATACCTACCTGAATCACTAAACATAAAAAAGATGTATGAGCTGTATTTAGCTGGTAACCACCCTCGTGTTCCATATGAGTACTACCGTAAAATATTTGTAACCAAATTTAATCTGGGATTTGGGTACCCCCCGAGCGATACGTGTAGTACTTGCGATAAATATCAAGCTGAGGTGAGAGTTATAAATTGTAAATTGCAAGAAATAAAGGTTAAAGGAGAATGTAAAGTTAAGCTATTAGAACAATTAAGAAAACTGAAAATAGAAAACCTGGTTCATAAGAAAAGAGCTCAAACTTTTAATGACAGGGAAAAATTGCAAGAGCAGATTCAAGCAAGAGGACAGATAGAAAAATCTGAGATTACCAAATATAGCAACCAATGATGTGTATTATCGCCGCCAGTTGAGCTTCTACATGTTCAACATTCATATTTTATCAAGTGGAGATTCAGTTTTTTATTGCTACTCAGAAGAAATGGCCTCAAAAGGGGCGGATGAGGTAACATCAATGTTACATCATTTTATTTTTCACATTTTGGACCCACAAGTGAAACACCTAGAAATCTTCTGTGATTCTTGCAGTGGACAAAATAAAAAATATCTAGTGATTAAATTTTGCCACTACGTAGTTGCCATTGTAAAACGTTTGGAATCTTTCAAAATCACGTTTCCAATCCGTGGTCATTCCTATATCGACTGCGATAGAAATATGGCTGTCATTAATCAGAAATCACCTTGTGAAGTACCAGAAGATTGGGTTGAGTGAAGCCATCGCCATTTCAAGTAATCAGTGTTGACTGCACCTTCTTCAGGCATTGGAACTCCTTTCTTGGGCCACATTACATGAAGAAAAATCCAATTGCCACGAGACCTGTAAGATAAATTTTATTTCAATCTGAACATAGTAGATTAGTGGAGCATAGATCCTCCTTTAACGGCCACTGGGAAAGTACTCCAATCAGACCTCAACAATCATCTGCACCACTTTTTTGTCCCGACTGGAACTGAAAGGAATGTTTCTTGCCAAACCCACTTCGTGAGGGTATTTATCTTGTGACATTACGTTTTTTTATTCTAAATTATTGACAAAGATGTTCTTTTTCAGACCCTAAACCAATTTTTGAAGAAAAATTTAAGGACGTTCAACATTTAAAACAGTTTTGTGGTCCAGCTGCAAAAAGTTACTTTGATAAGCTACCTCATTCATCAAAACCTGATAAATCCTAGGCTACAACTGCAAAAGCGAAACCTAAAACTACCAAAGGAATACCTAAAACTACCGAAGGAAAACGTGAAACTACCAAAGGAAAACCTAAAACTACGAAAGCAAAACCTAAAACTACAAAATAAGGAAATCTACAGTAAAGTGGTGTATTGATGGCTAAAAGTAGTTCTCTACTGGTACTGGTTTAATTTTTATGTTCATTTTTCGCTGTAAAGTAAATAGTTACAGTAAAAATATGGCGTTTTATTGGATGATTAAACCTTTTATCTTACTGCGTAAAAAAGATGAAGGTCATGACATTTTTTTTGCAGAAAAAAGTTTGTATTTTTTTGTTGTTGTTTTTTTCGGCATAAAAATTAAAAAAAAACTATTTCAGGTATGTATTGATAGTATAATAGTTGAGGAAAAATTATTTGGTCGTAATATTTAAAAAAAATATTGTATGATTTTATAACAGTGGTCTAAACTTTAAATTTGCTCTGGCCAAAAACTTGGTTTTGGTAATGCAATGTGGTCTTCGCCAAGACACTTTTGACTTAAACGGTGCCTCATACTTCCACACCTACGGAATTTGAATTCAGGATGACAATGAAGGAATAATATATCAGGTCTCTGTCAGAACGAAGTTGATAGCCTACTATCTAAATCACCATCCAATAAATATTTTATTGAAGATGATTTCATAACATAAATGATCATAACTCACAAACCGTACGAGATAGATATAGGGAAAGTATACATAATTGAATGGAAAAAAGTAACAGTATTTCAAAAAAGTTATAATGAACAGGGTTATCCATTAAAAAAAAACTCTTCATGAGTCTCCGGAAGGAACTTACTTGAGCCTCCGTGTATGCTGAAACTGAGATCCGGATTATCGGCAGAATATTCAATAGTCTTATGCAGCTACGACCCGAATGGCAATATTTTGTAAATTTGCATTGTGAATTTTTTTTTTTTCAAAATAGGTTTTATTGCGTAAACTGACACATATAGGCATAGGGAAAGTTATGGGAGATCCCAAAAGGATGATATACGGGGGTGTTCTATTTGAGATAGATTGTATTGTAGATTGTATGCGGGTCGATGTGGCTATTCAGCCTCTCTGTACCTCGACCTATAAGATATTTTGTACATCACCCTTCATCTATTCGAGGACCAGGATTCCGAGACTTCTTAAGGGGTTCATCAGTTTCCTGGGAGCTAGGTTCCTGATGTCTGAGGGCGTTATCGAAACCGCTTCGAGAAACTTAAGCCTTTTGCAAAACAATGCTTGGCAGTCATAAAGCAGGTGTTCTGCAGTTCCAGCGAAGTTCTCGCAGTAACGACACAGTTCACTGTCTGATCTGTCCATTCTTTTGAGGTGATTACCTCAGAGGACAATGAGCAGTCCCGTCCCAGTTTCAAGCCTTTCTTGTCCAATTCGAGGAACTGTTCAGCTTTCCTAGGGGTTGGGCTTTTCGCCTTTTCGCTTGTCTTTGTCCTGGAACCTCATTCCAGTGATTTTTAATTTGGTTAGTTTGTCAGTGCCGAAACTCTTCTCCAATGTGGGCTTTGGAGATACCACAGAAGGGTTCTGGGCCAGAAAATTGAGTGTTTGTTCCTTTCCTTGACAAAGCTTTCTGCTTCTTCATTGCCTTTGATTCCCTTGTGACCTGGCACCCACATCAGGGTAACCTGATTGCTCGTAGCCAGTTGTCTTAGGGAGAGCTTGCAGTCCCGAATCAGTCTAGGCTCACAAGTATGTGACTAAAGAGCTTTCAATGCTACTTGGCTATCTGATAGCATATAGATTTCTGACCCTCTGGAGCCTCTCGCAAGGCATTCTTGGGCGCAAATTTCTAGAGCATGGATTTCTGCTTGGAAAATTGTTGGGGCTTTGCCTAGGGATTTTGAGAGCCCAAAACTAGGACCATACTGATGCATTCCTTTCTAGTGGGGGCCCGTTCGTATATGGTGGTTGTTTATAACTACTTCATAGTTCACTTCAAAATCTTGCCTAGTTGGCATGATATCTGATGTATCTGGGTTCTAAGGGAATATTTTCCAGAATCTTCAGATGTCCAATCAGATTTCCAGCCTACAGATTTGATGCCTGGTGCAGTCTAAAGGCCATCACTGCCGCTTCCCTCATCACACGCAGGTACAGTGGTGGAAGGTTCAGCATTACCTCTAGTGCTGCAGTGGGGCACGTGAATATTACCCTTGTGATTCCCAGACAGGCTAACCACTGCACTTTCTGCAGCTTGATTTGTGCCGTGTACTGTTGGATTTTTGGCCACCATACTAATGATGCATAGGTGTCCATTGATTTTATGATTGTTTGGTATGACCAATATATAATTTTTGGGTACAAACCCCATGTCTTAACGAATACTCTACGGCACATCCAGGCTGCCGCTGTAGGCTTGGAAATAAAGAGATTGATGTGACTGTTCCATGTTAGTCTTTGGTCGATTATAACGCCCAGGTATTTGACTTTCTACGAAAAAGTTAGCTGAGTTCCATTTTGGGTTGGGGCTTCCAGTTCGTACTTTCGCCTCTTTGTGAATGGAACCAGCACTGTTTTGCTAGGATTTACATCAAGCTCCTACTCTGCGCACCAGCTTCTGATTATATTTAGGGCTATCTAATAGTGACGACCAGGTCTTCAGCGTAACCTTGGGTCGTGATTCCAGAGTTATTTAGCTTCACTATCAGATTATCCACAGTCAGTGACCACAGCAAAGGCGATAGGACTCCACCTTGCGGGCAACCTTTTTCCGCTGTTATTCTGACCGTTTCTTCCCCAAGTGAAGCCACCATGATTCCGTTTTTCAGCATTGCATGTATCCATCTGATCCATGTATCCATCTGATCCATCATTCCTTCCTTCTAGTGATCTAATGATGGAGTAATCTAATGATGGAGTCATGTGGGGTGTTATCGAAAGTACCCTATATCTATGAATGCACATAGAGCCATTTCTTTGGCCAGATATGTCTTTTCAATGCTTTCAACTAAGCATTGTAGATCATTAATCGTTGATTTGCCTGCTTGATAGGCGAACTGTTATTTGTGAAGCGGTCTGTCCAAGAGGATTTCACTTCTTATATCTTCTATAATTCTTTCCATTGTTTTTAAGAGAAAAGAGTTGAGACTGATGGGGCGATAAGACTTTGGTTCGTCTGCCGCACTTCTTCCACTCTTTGGTATGAACACCACTGCAGCCTCTCTCCAGGCTTTCGGTAGATGACCGAAAATTAAACTGGCCTTGAACAGCCGTTTCAAGAAGGGCTCTATTAACTCAAAGCCATTTTGTAATAAGGCGGCCGATTTGAAAGGTTTGAAGCTTTCAACAGCCCATTTGATCTTTTAGTTGGTGGAGATTTCCCCCGCTAGGCTCCTGCTGGATCTATTGGGGTTTGTGACAACCCCTTCCAGCTGAGCAAATTTCCAGTGATGAACTCTGGAACAGGAATGAAATCAGTCTTAGGGATAAGCAATAGGGCTGCTTGCGGTTTTTCATGGTGGTTGCAATACAGTAACTTACATGATTTTATAGTGAGTCCTTAAATACGTCCCCCATTTATCCAAGGCTCTTGGATTAGCCCTATTCTGATGTTATCTTCAGTAAACCTCCTTCTAAGCACACCAGTTGCTGCTTTTTAGTGTTGGAGGTTTATCTGAAGAGCCTTGAGTTTTGTGCTCATTTCGTGGGCGAGGTCCTTGAAGCTTACTTCTTCTCCTTTCCCATACCCCTCCAGGCCCTTGCTTTTCCCTCGGTCTGAGGCACCTGTTTGCCTCTACCGGGGTTTTGAACAATTTTTGCAGGTTTTGCACTATCGGCAGACTTTTCAGCCTGTTCCTGGGTGCTCACTGCACTCTGTTCGATACCTGAGGTGCCAGGTTCGCACGTGAGATCAATTGTGGTCCCTTTGGGTTTGCCACTCTTTGGTCTCACGGTTGTGTGACCAAACTTATAGTTCATCACAAACCCCGTTTTCCCCAGTCTTCCGGCTGACTGATGGTCAACCGGGAGCGTTAGGAGCTCTAGAGGGCCCTCGGATGCTCTCCTTAGTACCCTTCAGTTCGTTGCGCTGAGGCTTTCGTTTTGAGCCTCTATTAATCCAAGGATTTTCTCCGTTGAGTATCCCTGGCTTCCAGGTAGTTATGCCACCACTACTCTCAGTTCAGCTCCCTCCCATGGTTTGATGTCCTTGATGATGCCCTTTTTTTCCTGACTTGATGATTTTATCGTCTCCTCCACGGACTCCATTTATTCTATTGTTAAAAGGAACTCTGGATAGTTTTTTGGCGGAATTCCCACTTTTACGCCTCCAGTAACTCAGGGTTGGTTTGGTAGGCATTGAGGCACTGCTGCCTCTTTCTGCATCTCTCGGTTTTTTCTTCTGTTGACCGTCGGGAGTTTTCGTCTCAGACAGGACCCTTTCATGTCCTCTGACTCCTTCTTCATCGGTTCAATCGATTTGACTTTGGCCTCTTCTGCAGGTAGGCCTTGTTTGATGAGGTAGTTGAATCTCTTTCTTTCCTTTCGAGAGGACTTTTGAGGATTCGACAGTCTCTTCGTCGCCTCCAAATTTGAGCAGAACAGCTTCATGTTCAGGACTTTCAGTTTCCTGTAGACTGCTACCTATTTCCATGAGGATTTGGTGCTCCAATTGAGCTGGGGAATTTTCCACACCCTGGTTTTTTTTCTCTTTCTTTATCCATATATGATCCCACGAGAAGCTAGAGAACAATGGTCGCCTGCGACAGAGCCCCGTATGCCGCATGAAGGCAAGTGAAACCGGGGGGCGCAAGGTGCCCCAGAGTTCGCATAATCGCAACTAGTCCACCCACTAGTCATGCAGTCTTCGGCTTATGCTGTTCCACCTTGTACTTGGAGAGATTTTTATTGTAGTTATCTTCTACCCGGCCGGCTGATTAAGGCAAGCCCCAACGCATTGCTAACGATTGCTAGCTCCGAGCGCGGTTTGTACCAGGCAGGTTTCCACAGAGAGTTCCAGCTCTCCGGCTTGCCAGGACCGCTCTGGAGATGTTATCCAGTCGAATCGATGTACTCGAGGCATTTTGGCACTTGAAGTACGATTTGAAAAAAAAAATGGATTTGAACCCCATCATACCGAGTGCGGTAACGAATTGAAGGAGAGCACCCATAGATTGTGAATTCATCACTTTCCATCCCCTCCACTTCATCGTAGAACATGGAATCGCTATTTGAATGCTCTAATTCACATGAAGTAACAAAACCAATGTCTAATTCGTATGGGCCGCATCGAGCTGCAACCAAAACCATCAAAAAACAAAGAAATGTTGAAATTCAGGATTGAACCCGGTACCGGCAGATCTTCACTCCAATAATCTGGGGGATTTCAGTGTCAATGAATCCGTCTCAACGTCAAGAATCATAATTACGTATTTTCCGATGTCAAAAGGGCACTAGTAGCTAACTTCGTTAATATTGGGGGTACAGCTTCGTGCGGGTACTCTAACAAGACAACTTTTACTGGAGAACGTGAATATGAGAAGTCTACACGCATATCATACTCGGTTCATCAAAAACAAAGAAACATCGAAACCCGGGCTTGAACCAGGGACCGCCAGATCTTCACTCTGATAAGGGAAATTTACGAGTGTTAATGGATTCGTCTCAACGTCGAGAATCATCATTAAACATTTTCCGATGTCAAAAGGGCACTAGAAGCTATCTTCGTTATTATTGGGAACACAAAATCCTAATATATATATTCAGAAATTTCATTTGATTGGTATTTCATAATCATGCCACAACTTGGGAAACGTGACATTTATCATCAGAAAGTTATTCATAACTGCTTTATCAGCAAAAAACTCTAGGGTCGATGTTTTGATAATGAGATCAAACTCAGCAGAAAACCAATAATCGGAAATTAATATCCATTATTAGAATTATTGCAGGATTGCATTTTCGCATATCCATAGAGTGTGTCTAGCTCAAACACTCGACCTTACATCCAACCATATGAAAAATCCCTAGATCTACGGAAAAAATCAAATCCTATAAAGAAAAACCCATAAAACTACCCTAAGTCGACATAAAAAATATCTAGATCTAAGGAAAAAATCAAATCCTATGAAGAGAAACCCATCGAACTATCCCAAGTCGACATAAAAAATCCCCCGATCAATGAAAAAAAAAACAAATCCTATAACGAGAAAATATAATTATATATGAGAAACAATTTCCAAAAACCAGTATATCTGAGGACAAATCTATGCAAAATACATGCTCAAACAACTGAAACAACTAACCTTACTTCAAAACCCAAATCAACATCTGAAACAACTAACCTTACACCAACCCATACAAAAAAATCTCTGGAGTGAGAAAAACATATAATCCCAGATGTTTCCAGGGGAAAAACATATATGAAATACAGAGTTCATCTCATATTTGAACAACTATGAATCCAATAATCTGTTGGTAATTTCACGATAAACAGTCGTAAAGTGATATCATTGCTGAATATTAGTTGCGACGCTGGTAAATATGTAGTTTTTGTACGGCATTTTTACTACTCTGAACGTCATTTCGACCTATATGGTGTATGACGTATTTCGGCAACAGGTTGTTCGGCAACGGGGTGTTCGGCAACGAGGTGTTCGGCAACGGGGTATTCGGCAACGGGGTGTTCAGCAACAGAGTGTTCGGCAACAGGGGGTTTGGCTACACGGTGTTGGGCAACAGGGTGTCTGGCAACCGGGTGTTCGGCAACGGAGTGTTCGGCAACGGGGTGTTCGGCAACGGGGTGTTCGCAACAGGGTGTTCGGCAACAGGTGTTCGGCAACAGGGTGTTCGGCAACAGGGTGTTCGGCAACAGGGTGTTCGGCAACAGGGTGTTCGGCAACAGGGTGTTTGGCAATGAGGTGGTCGGCAACAGGGTGTTCGACAACAGGGTGTTCGACAACAAGGTGCTCGGCAACAGAGTGTTCGGCAACAGGGTGTTCGGCAACAGGGTGTTCGGTAACGGGTGTTCACCAACAGGGTGTTTTGCAACGAGGTGTTCTTATAAATGTGAAGGATGTGCCAGTGATTGTCAGTTGCAATTGATACGTCAACATGTCAGTACTACTACATGAACCTTCCTGTTATGGCATCAATATGAATGGCTTGAAATTTTTCATAGAAAAAGAACTCATAGTCTTCAAAGATAATACGTTGAAATTGGGTAGAGACTTTTGAAATGACTGACGGCTTGAAGGAACTTCTAACTGAAAACAAGCCCGTAAATTTTAGTGATCAAGACATTTTCAACTATAAAACGATTCTGTTGCTCACAAAAGATCCGATGGAATAATCAATACCAATAAGTCGTGGAAATATAAAAATATCATCTCCAAGATATTCACACCACAGAAGAAGAAAGGGAGCCCCTCCCAAATATTAACATTATAGTGTAGATCAGAGCGAAATAAGATAACAACCTCCCAAGTGAACGATTTGAATGATGATGTGGATCAGAACATGGAGATTGTTCGACGGCGAAATATCGACCATAATCAATGATCTCCGAGAAGGTGGCATAATTTACTAAATTACTTGTTCTCCCATCCCTATAGCGGGTTAAAAACGTGGCGTTGACGACGTTGCTCGTAAAGTATCCAACTTAGATGCAAACATCAAAAAAATCATCATCAATATTAAGGAAAACAAAATATGTTATCATGTATAGAAATAAAAATGTTCTCCGAATATGCATGACGTTCCATTTATATCGCAGCACCTTTCACATTACTACTCATACAATGACGTCATCCAGGTAGATCAAGTCACGGACGTCGATATTTCGCCATCGACATTGATATTTTCAGCATTTCTCGTAACAACGAGAAACTTCAATCGTTCACACAATACGTTAGGATCATCCCAGTAAATATAGTCAAAGAGTGTCTCATTGAAGGCAATCATATCGATTTTCTCGTCTTTGCTTCTGTGTTCGGAGATGTATTTTTGTGCCATGACAGGATATTGATTGATATACTCGTGCATTACTTCTTCTGGATAAGATTCTTCTCCCGATATTTTGCCATCATCGAACACGCTTTCATCACCATCGTCGTGTGTTTCAGCAACTTCGACTATAGGCAGAAATTGTGTTAGTTCTGGGAGTTCTTCTACTTCTTCTTTGAATGCTGCCGCCGCTGCATCCTCCTTCTTGATACGTTTGAGGTTAGAAGGACGTTGCCGATGAATCTTCGATGACTTGACGATTTCTTCGAGAGGTTTGGACAGAGGTTCGAAAAGTTTATTTATAGATGCATGTTTTTCGGATTTACCCAATTTGATGGCCAATTGTTTTTTCACGCATATATATATATATATATATTTATCGAAACCGTGCCGATATCTGCCAGCATTCAAATCGAAATCCTTGACAATTACGAATGTACCATACTTTTCGCGCCAACATATACGTTTGAACTGTTCGACTGATAAGTCGGATGACACGTGTTCATCGAATACATGTTTTATGTTGATTTCATCCTGCTTGAACAACACAATCAAATTGCAATTGTCTTGAAACAGTTGTTTGGGTGTTTTCGAGTACGTTTGACGAAGATACATGTCGTCGATGTCCTTGTGCCTGCACATTGAAAAATATTCACGAATTTTCTGCTGACCATCACAAGCCACATCATCGAATATGAAGATCAAGCTGTGTTTGGCTTCATGAGGGCTAATAATCTGCTCGTTTTCTCTGAACGAAAAATAACCTACTTCTTTCACTTCATCCATTACCATTTGGAGCAGCTGATACTTTGGTTGATAGAGCGACTTCGAGTAGACGTAAAAGTTGCTGAATTCTGCACCATTTGGACTGAACAGTAATGATAACGCCATATTTGTCTTGCCACATCCTCTCGGGCCGGAGATGATGCCTCGGAAGGAGTGTAGCAATAATGCACCTTTTTTTTTTCTACGATTGGGCACTCCACTGAAATGGTCAAAGTTTTCGATGGAAAACATTTTTTCTTATTGAACAATCTCCATGTTCTGATCCAAATCATCATCCAAATCGTTCACTTGGGGGGTTGTTATCTTGTTTTGCTCTGATCTAAACTGCGATGTTATTATTTGAAAGACGCTCCGTTTTTTCTTCTCTGGTGGGAATATCTTGGAGATGATATTTTTATATTTCCATGACTAACTGGTACTGATTATTCCATCGGATCTTTTGTGGGCATCGGTGAGCAACAGAACCGTTTTCTAGTTGAAAATGTCTTGATCAGTGGAATTTATGGGCTTCTTTTCACTCAGAAATTCCTTCAAGCCTTCGGTCATTTCAAAAGTCTCTCAACACAATTTCAACGTACTATCTTCAATGACTATGGGTTCTTTTCCTATGAAAAATTTCAAGCCATCCATATTGATGCCATAACAGACGGGTTCATGAAGTAGTACTGACATGTTGACGTTTCAATTACAACTGAAAATCACTGGCGCATCTTTCACATTTACAGAAACATCCCGTTGCGCAACACCCTGTTGTGGAACACCCGTTACCGAACACTCTGTTGCCGAACACCCTGTTGCCAAACACCCTGTTGCCGAACACTCTGTTGCTGAACACCCCGTTGCCGAACACCCCGTTGCTGAACACCCCGTTGCCGAACACCCCGTTGCTGAACATCCCGTTGCCGAACACCCTGTTGCCAAACACCCTGTTGCCGAACACCTCGTTGCCGAACACCCTGTTGCCGAATACCCCGTTGCTGAACACCCTGTTGCCGAACATCTCGTTGCCGAACAACCTGTTGCCGAACACCCTGTTGCGCAACTAATATTCAGCAATGATATGTGGCTCAAAATAGTGTGGCTGCGTGTGAAATTACCAACATATTATCGGATTCATAGTTGTTTAAATATGAGATAAACTCTGTATTTCATATATGTTTATCCCCTGGAAACCTCTGGGATTATATTTTTTTTCACTTCAGAGATTTTTTCATATGAGTTGGTGTGAGGCTAGTTATTTCAGATGTTTGAGTTTGGTATTTTACATGTATTTGTCTTCGGATATAATGTGTTGGAATAGTTTGATTGCTATAGGATTTGTTTTTTTTCCTGAGATCTAGAGATTTTTCATATGAGTGGATGTAAGGTTAGTTGTTTCAGATGTTTGAGTCATTTGTTTTATTCCCAGAAATTGTTTATGTCTTCAGATCTAGGGATTTTTTCTGTCGATTTGGGATAGTTTGATGGGTTTCTCGTTATAGGATTTGATTTGTTCCCTAGATTTGGGGATTTTTCATATGGGTGGATGTAAGGTTGAGTGTTTGAGCTATGTTTTTTTTTGCATGGATTCATCTTCAGATATAAGAACTAGTTTCTTAGGGTCGATGGCTCTCTAACTCTTGATATGATTATTCACCCTATTTCACATTGAGGATTCATTAGTCGAAATAGCTCAGTTCGAAGAGCGTCATACTCATAATTCAAAGGTGCCTGGTTCGAACCGAAATTTCGATATTTCTTTTTTTTTTATGAACCGAGCCATGATATGCATAAAGACTTTTCATATTTACGTTCTCCAGTAGAAGTTGTCTTGTTAGAGTACGCGCACGGAGCTGTGCTCCCAATAATAACGAAGTTAGCTACGGTAAATGTTTAATTATGTTTCTTGTCGTTGGGACGAATTCATTGACACTGAAATCCTGACCTTATTGAAGTGAAGATCTAGCGGTCCCGGGTTCGAGCCTGAATTTCGACATTTCTCTGTTTTCTGATGGATATGAATGCTGCTCGATGCGGCCGATACGAATTAGGCATTGGTTTTGTTATTTCGTGTAATTTAAAGCATTCAAATAGCGTTTTATTGTTCTACGATGAAGTGGGGGGGGAGGGAATGGATAGTGATGAATTCACAATCTATGGGTGCTCTCCTTCAATTTTTCGCTGAAGCAGTTGTTATGAATAAACATACTTCCTGAATATGCAAGAATGCAATTCTACAATGATTCTAATAATGGATATCAATTTCCGGTTATTGTTATAATTTTTCTGCCGAGTATGACCTCATTATCAGGACATTGACCCGGAGTTTTTCGCTGATGCAGTTGTTATGAATGAACACACTTCATGAATATGCAAGAATGCAATTCTGCAATAATTCTAATAATGGATATTGATTTCCAGTTATTGGCTTTCTGCTGGGTTTGACCTCATTATCAGAACATTGACCCCAGAGTTTTTTGCTGATAAAGCAGTTATGAATAATTATGTTCCTATACTTTCTGATGGAAAGTGTGATGTTTCCCAAATTGCGGAATGATTATGAAATACTAATCAAATGGAATTCCTGAATATAAATATCAGGATTTTGTGTTTCCAATAATAACGGAGATAGCTCCAATCGCCCATTTGACATCGGATAATGTTTAATTATGATTCTTGACGTTGAGACGAATCCATTGACACTGGTGAATTTCCCTTATCAGAGTGAAGATCTGGCGGTCCCTGGTTCGAGCCTGGGTTTCGATATTTCTTTGTTTTTTGATGAACCGAGTATGATATGCATGAAGACTTTTCATATTCACGTTCTCCGGTGGAAGCTGTCTTGTTAGAGTACCCGCACGAAGCTGTACCCCCAATAATAACGATGTTAGCTACTAGTAACGAAATTATGATTCTTGACGTTGAGAGGAATTCATTGACACTGAAATCCCCCAGATTATTGGAGTGAAGATCTGGCGGTCCCGGGTTCGAGACTGAATTTGAACATTTCTTCGTTTTTTGATGGATTTGGATGCTGCTTGATGCGGCCGATACAAATTAGACATTGGATTCATTATTTCATGAAAATTAAAGCATTCCAATAGCAATTTATTGTTCTACGATAAAGTGGAGGGGATGGAAAGTGATGAATTCACAATCTATGGGTGCTCTCCTTCAATTTGATACCGCACTCGTTATGATGGGGTTCAAATGCAGATCTTTATTTTTCAAATCGTTTTTCAAGTGCCAAAATGGCTCGAGTACATCGATTCACATCAGCTCGTTGAAAATTAGCCGAATCGCATACATTGACGTCATCCATGTTTTTTTTGTTTTCCAACGAGGGGCAGCCATGTTTTTTACCAATGACAGACGGGCCATGTTTTTTTTCCAATGACAGGTGGACAATGTTTTTTCTCATTGTGGTAGCCATGTTTCTTCCTCTCTACTGACCAAAGGGAAGAAGTGAGTGCAGAAAAGTTCGTTATTATTGTATACTAATTAACAACTAGTATAACATTTTTCTTGAAAATTATTGACATATCGCAAGTATTGATATTTACTTCGTACGGTATATACTTGGAAATTTTCAAAGTCAATTCATAATTTCTTTGTGCATATTTGGGTTGAAAACTAGATGACATTAATATGTATTAGAATGTATTTTCACACTGACATAAACAATATAAAAAATTCATACTAATTATTACAGTAATGTAAAAAAACATGGATGAAAAATATTTTCATTCATATAATACCCATTCCTAATTATTTTTTCAAATTCTGACAGTAGAGAATATGGAAAATATATGAAAATGTACGTTGTAAAAAAGAAAATAATATTTTCAATATATTTATTTATATTTCTTTCATATCTATTCGTATTTGTTGAATAGTTTTTTATTCGTGTAATTTACTCAAACAGTAGTTTTATTGAATTTTATTAATTGTTTGTCAAAATATTTGATCACCTCTAATTTGACAGAGTACTGATTTGTCGTCGCTGCTGCTTGGCTAATCACTTTCGCATGTATGCTGGAATAATAATGTTTTTTATTTCCCGCACCTGACACACGTGACCCGATCGCACCAATGCTGCTGCTTTTTCAACAGACTGATTCTCGAAAACAATGTGGCTTGTAATGGGTGAAATCCCAGTTCCAAGCACTTACTCCATCACGAATAACACTTTTCAACTTGACAATAAATTTTATGTAAACACTACGATGACAGGAGAATCAGGTGTTCAGTCCTTTGATGTAGCATTGCGCACTTCGCAAACGACTCGTCTGCTGTTTATTCTACCGCAGTATCGGAAACCAGGGCTCAGTTTAATTCAAAGGTTATACAGGCCGAATCACAATGCAACCGCAGTTTTCACGTTTGTAACAAAAACATTTAAACTGTTGAACTTCAAAAACACTCTATTTATCTAAGGGGCAAATGCAGATAAATTGCACTATGTGGACCAATTCGCCCGATTTCGCCACTGCTGCGCCACTCACAAAAGTGCTCCAACTCCAAAGTCCAGAGATGATCTCATGAACGTCCTGTTTATATTTTTAAACAAATCACTCTAGATGTATTCGGGAACAGTTCTCTTCAACAGGAAAAGAAAGTACAGCGAGTAGTGTTACTTGATATGGAGAATAGTTTTTTTCTTGTGAGTCATAGAAAAAAATATTCGGACAAGAATAAAAATAACATTTTACCAATAATTTGTCATCTATCTTTTTTACTAAAAGTTTAGAATTACAATTGATATTGTCAACCAGAACATGGCATTCTAAAACATCTGAGTAGTTGTTCATTACTGATGCGTAATGATGTTTTTTCGGGAAAAAAATCGGGACATAATTTCAAAGTTTCAATTTAAGACAGACAGAAAAATTATTGGCATAAGACCATTAGTAATTTATTTACTTGGCTACAAATTATTAAATATTATAAGGATGCGATTCTCACAAGGAATGAGGAAAAGGAAAAGAGGTTTGTATGAACTATTATTACTAAAGTATCTCCATTTATTGTATGTCTGAAGCAGTAATAGTAATTAATATTTACAATGATCCATATTATTGGACTTAAGAGTGGAAAAGCGCTCGTTTAGCTACCCCCGCCCCATCTGTTTCTCAAATTCTTATTACACTCACATGAACGATTTTTCTGAAAAAAATTCTGGCAAGGGGCGCAGAACTTATATAGATCTACACAATGTGAAAATTTAGTTTTTATCGGACCGGCAATAAAATCCAAGGAAGTATAAAGCGGTGAGCTGTCACCCCTCCCGGCTCTATACTTCCTTTGGTTTCACAAGTCCGATGTATTTCACATTTTGATAACATATGGGCCCAAGTAACCTGCCGGACCCTTGTTATGTTATTTTTCATAAAATTAATGTCAGCGAATGTAATTTACATTTCATTGAAATGAAGGTTGCCTATCGCTTGTCCACTCTAAAAATTATCTGGCAGTTATAATCACGAGTATTATTTTTCTACGGGACTAATATTCGATATAGAAGGTATCCAGACACAAAATATTGCAAATAAATATTGTACTCAATTGAAATCACAAATATAAGTTATTGTTTCCTCTGTATGAAATGTCATTTCTAGGCGGAATTCGGATTATCCTAAGGTTGACTTCATCTGGTGTTATAGTTCTCAGGAAAAACTTTTGAAATCTCGTACTGAGCAGCCATAATGTGCCATCACTTTTCCACCTCAAGTCTGCTAGGAACTGGAGTTTTTCTACATCATAAGCAAGTAATCTGAAACAAATATCTATAAGTTATCTATTCTAATTGGAAAGTCGAAAGAAAGAATGCGATGGCATTTTATATTGGTCTGTTTTTACAAAAGATTTTTGTATGGAAATTGGAAGCTGATTTTCAAGTTATTTGTTTAGCATAAAACACGAAAATGTGGAAAAATATTCGACACGTATGACATCTATTTTTGAGAATCACTGTCATGAATGAAGAAATGAGAATAAGGAATATTCACAAACAGATCATTATCCCGATATTTCATTTCATGTCTCATATGTCTGCTATTCTTAAGGAATATACCTGAGGGATAGGCAGCATCGCACAAATTTTAGAGTCCGAGGAAAAACGAGTGCCTAAAGCCGGCGTGTCACTGCGCGAGACTTGGCGAGTTCGGCTTGGGGATTGTCGAGTCTCGCGTCATGACAACGGTTGACTCGCGTAGGATCGAGACTTGACAAGGGTAAGCTCGAGGTGGTTCGACCGTTTCCATGGAATGTCGGTAAATTCCCAATCATCAAAGGCGCATGGCTCGACTAGCTGGCTCGTGCTGTATGGCTTGTTGAGCGGTCACACGGCGCGAGGGTCTCTGTCCACAGTGTCGGCTACGACTGGAGCCTGGTCACTTCGGAGAGGAAGAGTGGTGGTGGCAGAGCATAGTTGGGTGTGGTTTTTATTAGTGTGTATTAACATGGAATGGAATTCAGAAGTAATTATTGAATTCCCAGATTTATAAGAGAAAGAAAAAATATTTATATAAAAATACGCTGCTACACATGCTATCCTCTGGCTCCATCCATAGCTACTGCACTGGACAATGTATCCCTTACTAGGCTCGTGTATCAACTTCTAGCTACTGATAGACGACGAGTCGGAGAAATTATAGACGCCGTGAGACCGATCAGGCTCGATATTGCACAAAAACCTCACTCCTGTGAGACGCCGGCTCAAAAGATTCCACAAATGTTGGCCTCATTAGGACTTTAGTGGCACAGAAAAAGTATACAGGGTGTCCCATGAGTGCAAGCTCCATTACTTTTACTGTCCGAGCTTTCGACTTGACTTTTTTCACACGATAGGTCCGACAATGAGGTATATTCCAAAAATATTCCTATTCATATACAGGATGTCCCAAAATAAAATACAAAACCATATTTTGTTTTTTTTTTAATGGAAAATCCCCCATTTTTGTTACATTTTTGGATTTGCCACTGAATTGTCGATATAACACACTCGATATAACTCAACCAACTTTTTTCCAGTCGATTCCATCGCATACTACTACTTTCTTTAAGTGACAATTTACGAATATCAATAACTCGACTTTTTCAAAGGCAACACCCTATATTTTATTGCATCATTGAATGACATTTTTTCAAGAGCTTTTTGTCGATAACGGGGTTTGTGGGGTCTCCCATGAAAAGTTTGCGAGATTCGAAATGAGAAATGTGTATGGTTTTTTAAAAAAAAAGGAAACAAGCAGGCCGCTGCCGTAGAATTTCACAAAGTAGTATAAACAGAATAATATTGAAACATACGTTCCACCCTTGTCATCTGAACTTACATCTAGAATTGTATGGTATTGATTTTGCAAATGCAATGGCATGATTGATGAGGATTATAATACTTTAAACAAAATTCTGTTTTCTGATGGAGCAACGTTTAAGAACAACGGGTCGGTTAACAGACACAATATGCTTTATTATCCAATCGAAAATCCTCACTGCTTGAGGACTGTTGATCACTAAAAGCTATGGGCTTGATTTATGGGAAGGAGTTTTTGGAAATCACATTGTTGGACACTACTTTTTCGACAATGTGCTGAATGGTGAAAGGTATTTATACTTTTTTCCCAGAATGTTAGAAGAAGTGGATTTGAATACCAGAAGGATCATGTGGTTACAACTCGATGGTGCTGCAGTGCATACTCATAGGATACTGGGGAAATTTTCAGTTGAATCTTATCCTAGTCGTTGGATAGGCAGAGGAGGTACTATTCTTCGCCAGCATGATCCCCAGACCTTACTTCTATAGCTCTCTTTCTATGGGGTTCGTGAAGCAAAGTGTTCTCAGAGATAGCCAACAACTGCAGATTATATGAAAAACATGATCATGGATCGATGCTTGCTAGAGTTTGGGGCTCCAGAAGACTAGCAGCTTGTGTGGAACATGATGGTCACCTATTTGAGCATTCATTAGTAGCCGTTCCTCACAACTTTTACATTGTTTCCTGTCAATCATCTTTTCCTGCTCTTGTAAAGATTACTAGGAATGTTTCCTTTGTGATGTAGTCCTGTTTCTATTACAATTTCATTTTGGTGAAACATATCCCATTCGGAATTTCATGTATGAGTCTGATTCTACGACAACGGTCTACTCGATTCTTTTTTTTTTTTTAAATCATCAAAATTTCTTATTTTGCAAACAAATCTCGCAAGCTTTCCAAAGTAGACTTCGCAAACCCTAAATCGACAAAAAATCTCCTGGAAAATTCCGTGCAATGATGCAATGAAATATAGGGTGTTGATTCAAAACAGTCGAGTTATTGCCATTTGTAATTTGTCATTCAAAAAAAATCGTAGTATGCGATGAAACACGACTTCCAGTTTGCCTGCATCTCAAAAGATGCGATAAAGCCTGGAAAAAAGTTAGTTGAGTTATCTTGAATGGTACTGAGGTTATGAATTCTTCTAAGGGTTTTTGCACGAAGCTATTTTGACACATGAATTGACATAAGTCAAAAACCATTGTGGATAAGTCCAAGAATCCAGGTGCGTTATATCGACAATTTAGTGGCAAATCCAAAAATGAACAAAAATGGAGAGTTGCCATTTAAAAAAACAGAACTCAGATGTGATTCTTATTTTGGGACATCCTGTATATGGATAGAAATATTTTTAGAATATGCCCCATTGCCAGACTTATTGTTTGAAAAAAAAAGTCGATAGCTTGGATACAAAAAAAAGTTATGAAATTTTTCCTGCACCCCTGGGTCACCCTGTATAAGGATAAGGAGATAAGGTATTCATCAATATTATTCATGAAATTTTAGGTTTAATAATTGATAGGTAAAACCCTCTCAGGAGTTGTATGAGGTTGAGAGCAAAAGGTGGCTAGTAACGTAAGTATGTTCTATATTCCTGTATTTCTCCATATTGCCCAATTAACCATAACTGAATGAAAGTGCGTTATAATGGCCAAAAGTGTATTATGATCATGGTAGCCCCAAACAGGCCAATTATTATAAAAATCTGGAAACAATGTGATTTAATTCCAATAAGGTGCAATATTCATGAACTCTTCTTGGAAAAAAATTGATTTTCAATCGTAGAATTTGGCTCGTTCAAATCATCCTATAACCTTGAATCATACACGGAAAAAAGGTTTTGTTAATCCAACCAATTTTATTTGGTTACTCTTATTGGCTTGACCCGACTAAATAAAATTCATCCCAAAACACAGGTGTATTCGATTGATGGAATCAATATATGGCGGTAATAAAATGGATTTCTCAATGCAATGCTAATATTTCTTAGATTTGTATATATGTTCATCTATTGGAACAATATTCAACTCATATTGAATGAAAATTTGTTTCAACCCAAATATAATATTTATCTGAATCAAACAACGGAAATAGATTAGTTCAAATGGAAAAATATTATATCGGTTGAATTATTTGCTTGACTCTGAAAAAAGGAGGACCCTGTGAGTTATTTGAGAAATGAATTTGTTGTATCGTGCACACTGTTTAATAGATTGAACTTGATCAATTTGAACTGATTATTGACGAAAATGTCGAAGTAAACTACAGTTTGTGAGAAATATTGGTTCCCAAATTTCGTTATGTTACGCGATACTGGAAAATGTTTGCATTAATATTGTAACGAAGTTACTATTTTCCCGCTATAATCATCAGCCAATAGGAATTAAAATCCTCTTGACAGTAATAATAGGTCTAGAAATACCATTCGTGTTCGTGATAAATCCGTGGATTACATCTATCCTAATGAACAGACTAAAACGCCTTCCGGAAATTACGCTTACACCGCGAGGCGTAGCTAAATAGCACGCACGAATATAACCTGCGCCGGCTATCGACTCTCGAGAACACATTTTGATCGAGTAAGCTGGGCTATGTTCAAACGCCGACAAGAGAATTCAGTCATCCGTTAGAAGCCCCAGACAGCAGTCCAGCCGAGCCAAAAGCACACGCTACCGAGCTGAAGTCACATCACGTGGATTGCCACTCAGGAGAATTTCACAAACAGTGAGCGGAACACATTCAGTCATCCGATAGAAGCCACCGAGAACAGTTGAGTCGAGACAGAGGCGCACGCCGCAAGCTGACGTCACAGCACGAAGGATTTTACAAGCTGGGTAATTATTCTATGAAAGTATAATTTGTATCGCAATCGACACACAAAACGGCGCGCGCATATAAGTCGGTCGAGAGGTATTCGGAAAAGAGGGGGAAGCCGGCTGTAGTTCCGTTTCGACATATTTCAAAGATTTAGTAGCTTGCCGAGCCTAGTAGAAGCAGTCACGCGTCCGACTAGTATCCAGAGTGTGAGCCAAAGACCGAAGCAGTCCACGACCGTCCCGGGCCTTGCCGAAGCAGTGAGATCGGAGTTTGGTAAATATGTTGTATCAGGTAGAAGACATCAGGAAATGTTTGTAAGTACCACAGATGCGATGTGCGCATGATCGTAAGAGGCACATATTCATTTCAATGCTGTGCTGGTAATTTCTGCATACGAGTCCGTACGATACCCCCCACCGCAAGAGCTTTTGGTTGCTAAGTTTGCCCCGCAAGCTTGAAAACACCCTCCCCGCTTTTCCTGTAACAAGTGCTTGCCTGTCGTTTATTTGTTGTAATAACTTGAGGCTGACAGCAGCCGCCCTGACTGTATTTCCATTGTTATGTAATATAACTGTTTATCGTGTTTTTAGTATTCTTTCATTTGCTATCTTGAGTAGAATTTTAACATCTAGTGCGCAGTCGCCACCAAGGTTCGAAACCCAGTTAAAGGCAATTAAAGCCTGCCTTGCTGGCCCCGTCACATTGTCACGACTATACTGACCCCTGGAGTGTTTTTCTTCACTGAGACTGCCCGGAGCACAATTGGCCTTTTCCACTATAAACCAAAAGGTGGCGCCCGAGGAAAAACCGAGAATAGTGAAAAGCGCCAAAGTTTGATAATAGGGGAAGAAACCCCTTTACAATATGTTCATAATAGCTTCTGAATCGTACCGATAAATGAAAAACTCCTAGAGAACAAAAATATGTAAAATGAAACAACATTCCTTTCCTCATAATCTGTCAGTGGCGGCGGAAAAAAATATGCTGAAGGGTTGAACAAGGAGGACTCTGTGAATTATTTGAGAAATGAATTATTTTGTATCGTGCGCAGTGTTGAATGGATTGAACATGCCTAATTTGAATTGATTATTGTCGAAAATGTCAAAGTAAACTCCAAAAACTCTTGAAAAACATTTATTTTGAACACCCTGTACTTCGAAAACCAAGCTATTTGCGACGTATGTTTATATGAACTTTTCGTCTTGGAATCTTTCGAAAAATCACCTTCCGAAGTTTTTCATTGTACTTAATTGACAAGCCATAAATTCAAGAATATTAGGTGTATCAAAATGAGATTCGGTATAGGTGAATGGTATATAAAGAGGAAAGTTTTTGCATATTTTTCATTTTCCGGTCACTTCCGGTTTCACCGGAGATGGCTCCGGTTTTGAATTTTCAAATAGAACACCCTGTATATTGTGACATTTAAAAAAGTTTTTACTTTTAATATTGCATCTAGGTGGCCATGATCGGACGTAAACTGATCTAAGGACCTCAGCTGATGTCAGAAAATTACAATTGCAAAGTTTTAATGACTAGTATGATAGATAGGACTAAGAAAATTTGGCAAAATTACGTTTATTTTTCAAATGACGACAATTTTTTGACAAGCATTTTTCGAAAAAAGGATTTTTTGACGAATCTAACGATATTAATTCATTTGCGAATGGATAAAAAATAAGCACATACATTAAATATTACTAAGGAAAATACTGGATGATAATTTATTTACTTTTGTCAAGTGTGCCATGGATAGCCAGGATGCATATTTTGCAGTTATTTTTATCGAATCTTCTTTGGAAAACAAAACACTCACTTAGGTAATGACAGTGGCATAAGCTTTATGAGCAGATAGTAAGAGTTCCTTAATTTCCGTTAAATTTCAGTTCAATTTCTCTTCAAAATAATGTATACTCAAAGTGAAAAAGTGGATATGTTATTAATAATTGGAGAATGTCATAAAAATTCAAGGAATGCTGCTGAGTTGTATGCTCAGATATATCCCAATCGGCAACATCCAGCCCATCAGAATTTTCCGTATGTTGAGAACCGTTTTAGGCAAGAAGGGAATCGAGAGGCGGAACAGAGGTTTATCATAATTGAAGACACTGATATTAACGTTCTTGCTATGGTTGAGGTTGATAAAACGGTTTCATTGAGAGAAATCAGTCAAGAAATGCAGATGAGTCATGAATCAGCAAAAAAAATACTAAAAAAACACGGATATCGAGCATTCAAATATCAGTTGCATTAACATTTGTATACTGACGATGGTGATAGATGGGTAATGTTTTGTGATTGGCTGCTTCAAAATCATAGAGGTAACCCAAATTTTATCAAATTAATTAAATTTTCCGACGAATCACGATTTACAAATAATGGTATGTTCAATAAGCAAAATACTCGGTACTGGTCCCAACAAAAGCAACATGCAATGAGAAAGGACAATTTTCAAGAAAGGTTTGGCGTCAATGTCTGGGCTGGTATCGTTTGAAACAGAATAATTGAGCCAATATTTTCTCAAGGTCAGTTAACAGGGGTTAGGTACTTGGGTTTTTTTCAAAACGAAATCGAGGATCATCTTAATAATCCACCTTTAGCAGTTTTACGGTGAATTTACTCCCAACAAGATGGAACACCCCCTCATAATACCAGAAGAGTTCTTAATTACTTAATAGAGCATTTTAATAATCAAGTACGTTGGCCTGCCGGTTACCAGATCTCAATGTGCTCGATTCCTTTATTTGGGGATATGTTAAAAAAAAGGGTTTACTATGCAACAGCCCCAGCCACTTTTGAAATCTTGGAAGAAAGAATTCTACGGGCATTTAGGAAGTATAACTCTTCAAATGTCACGGAACGTGTTGAGAGAAACAATTGAACGAGCTGAAATGTGTGTTGAACAAGGAGGAATGCACTTTGAAAATTTACTACAGTGGAAGTGAATGAATTATTACCCATGGCACACTTGACAAAAGTAAATATATTATAATCCAGTATTTTCCTTAGTAATATTTAATTTATGTTCTCATTTTAATCCAATCGCAAATGAATTAGTATCGTTAGATTCGTCAAAAAATTCTTCTTTCGGAAAGATCTTGTCAAAAAATGGTCGCCATTTGAAAAATAATAGTTAGACACGAAAATGTGATTTTGCCAACTTGTCTTATTCCTTTCTATCATACATTTCCGGTGGAACCGGAAGTGAAAAATATGCGAAAACTCTCCTCTTCACATACCATATTTCATTTTGATACACCTAATATTCTAGAAGTTATGACTTGTCTAATAGATTCGTTGACACCCGGTATATAAATATATATACATATATAACAAAAGAAAACGAGCTTTGTTTCAATTCCAAGGGAGCCCACCACCCGCCTACAGCTGTTTCATGGTTTCCAATCGCCAGGACGGCTTGTGGTCCTCTTCGAATTTGAAAAAAACCTCTTAGAATACTCACACCATAATAATGTGAAATGCACAAACAAATAACAAAAGAAATAGAGCTTCATTTCAATTCAAGAGAGCCAACCATCCGAGTTCTTTTTGTGTGAATATGAAATTCAGAATACAAATTTCATAATCAAAAACAATTATTAATATTTTTGGATTACGGAACATATAATCTCAGAGAAACGAAAAACTTGAATTTTCATAATTCATTCAAAGATTTGAAAGAATGGGATTAGTTATTTCCGGTTCCTGCTTTCTTCTACGGAACATATGTCCATTCCACAATTTTATATTTCACCCAAATTTAGCTTTTTTTAAATATTTTTCATTGGGATGAAATGAATTGAATATTGCTTTTGAGATAATTCCTCAATTTTCCTCACTTCTGTTGGTTTGTCAGTGGATTCCAAGACGCTACAGATGTCTCAACTAGAGGACTGAAGTAAAGAGTTTCGTCGATGAGATTCACTGTTAGGCCTAATCCTTGCGAGGATTTCTTCCCTACGAAGGTAATCGGTAGTTTCTCAAACTCCGCGGGCGGTCCTTTGGTTAATACAGACGTCGGTATACTGAAGATCCTGCAAAAAAAATCATTAACAATTTCAAAATTTCAATCCCCTTTGAATCAATCATTCATTAAGGTGAAAGGTATAGCTGTGTGTACGTATCGATATATTCGAAGGAATAAATTTTTATATCGTGCAAAATAATTTATTTGAATTTTTTATGGTTTTCCTATAAACTTAACACTATGTGACTCAACAGTCGAAAGCGCTCTGCTATGAATTTTTAAATAAATTATTCTGCACGAAATACAAATTTATTATTAACATCAAAAATGTCATCACATAAGTTTTCGCAGAATCCAACAAACTAAAGTTCCTGTTTTGATGAGATTGTAGTCATCTTCATTAAATACTATTGGTTTGAGCAGAAATAATTCCGGAGGAAAAACAGGGCTATGGGTGTGCATTTGATGATATTATAAGTGGAATAAAAGTGAAAATTTCATTAATTTTAAAGGCTATTCTCTCCAGAAGGTATCACTCAATCAGTGGAATTTTACAATTATTTATATCATTTAAGATATGACAGATTATAATCATAATTGTATATTGCAACAACCATGAAAAACCGCGAGCAGCCCTATTGCTTGGCCCCTAAACTGAATTACTGATGTTCCAGAGCTCATCACTGAAGATTTGGCAACCCCTTTTATGGAAGTGCCAACTGAAGCAGGCAAGAGGCAGATCGGGACGTATAGAACTGATGCTGGGGTGACCTTGGAGCCCTGAAGAAGACGAAAAATATACGTCGAAATGTCGGAATTTTTTTAAAATTTTGACCACTTTCATTGTTTTTGTTCCCGCTATACCAAATCTCCAATTAACTTGAAGGACACAATTTCTACATAATGGTCGAAAATCCAGGATTTTTTCAATTAATTGGAAATACGTAGATGACTGATGCTGTGCAGACCTTGAAGCCCTGAAGAAGACGATAAATACACTTCGAAACGTCGGCAATTTTCCAAAATTTGGACCACTTTTATTGTTTTTGTTCCCGCTATACCGAATCTCCAATTAACTTGAAGGACACAATTTCTAAATCATGGTCGAAAATCCGTTTTTTTTTCACTTCACTAGGAATACGTATGGGACTGATGCTGGGGTGACCTTGAAACCCTGAAGAAGACGATAAATACACGTCGAAACGTCGGCAATTTTTCAAAATTTTGACCACTTTTATTGTCCTTGTTCCCGCTATACCTAGTCTCCATTCTAGAAAATATTCCACCAGAATCCAGGTAGAAACCAACAGATATCGTGCCAGCTGAGCACGAATTTGAGGTGAACTATGAAGTGGTTATAAACAACCATCATATATTCACAACGAACGGGCCTACACTTATGGTTCCAAGATGGACGAAAGGGAGTTACGGGTCCTAGTTTTAGGCTCTCAAAATCTCTAGGCAAAGCCCCAACAATTTTAGAAGCAGAAATCCATGCTATAGAAATTTGCGCCTAAGAATGCCTTGCAAGAGACTCCAGGGGGGGGCAAAGATCTATATTCTATCAGATTGCCAAGCAGCATTGAAAGCTCTAAAGTCACATACTTGTGGATCAAGACTGACTTGGGACGGCAAACTTCCCCTAAGAGAACTGCCTACGATCAATCAAGTTAAACTGATGTGGGTGCCAAGTCACAATGGAATCGAAGGCAATGGAGAAGCAGACAGCCCTGCCAAGGAAAGAGCAAACACTCAATTTTCTGGCCCAGAACCCTTCTGTGGTCTCTCCAAAGCCTATATTGAAGAAGAGTTTCGGCGCTGGGAAATTGACCAAATTAAAAACCACTGGAATGAGGTTCCAGGACAAAGACATGCGAAAAGGCTTCGGAGCCCATCGCCAAGGAAAACTAAACCGCTTCTCGAGTTGGACAAGAAATACTTGAAACTGGTAACGGGACTGTTCACTGGACATTGTCCTCCAAGGTATCACCTCAAAAGAATGGACAGATCGGACATTGAATTGTGCCGTTACTGTGAGAACTTCGCTGAATTTGCAGAGCAGAGTTTCTCGAAGGTTTTGATAACGCCCTCAGACATCAGGAAACTGATAAACTTTGTAAGGAGTCTGGGAATCCTGGGCTTCGAATAGATGGAGGGAGTACAAAAGATCTTATTGGTCAAGGTACAGAGAGGCTAAACAGCCATCGACCCCCTCACAATCTACAATCTGCAATCTGTATTATGAAAACGGGTTCACTTGAAAATCCATAAGATCGTAGATATAAAATGCAGCCACTTGGATAGCAAGCTACTGAGTTGAATTTTGATCTAGTTGGCCGTGCACTACTATTTTGGTTAACCTCAATATTGGAAATGATTCATCCCCAAGGTTATTGTTTGATTTGACTCCAGAACATATTTGAATACATCTTGGGAGTAGCTTTTGTGAAATTTACCTATTGAGGATTCATCACTAATATTCGGAGTACCCCAAAATAATATTTTGGATTATTAGTGAAAAGCCTTGAAATATTTTTTGAATCAATTCATCAATATTTATGAATGCAACTGCAGGAGATTTCCCTTCTTTGTAAAAGTTATACAGAAAGATGGAACAGTTAAAAAAGTAACTGGATAAAAAATCATTTATTAGAGGCGTACAAACTCATAAAGGTCGAAATTGACCCCGAGATGGCAAACTTTCTATGCATTGTTTTTTCAAGAGTTATTACCCAACAGCATTATAAGTTGCACATCAATTCTCAACAAAGGTGTTCCCAGTATCATACAATATATTACAGTAGATTGCAATATTTTCCATTATCAGATATTTAACACAAATTCTGCGAATAATTCTGCCCTGTCTTAGCTTAGCGTATATCTTGTTCCGGAATCAAGCTAGATCTATTACCTGTTTTTCATTCACAGACGTTTCTCACAATATTTTTTTGAATAAATTGCATAATTCTTGCTATACTTAAATTTTTTCCACACTACAATGCATCCTTATTATTGGATTGTTAACTCAATCTGTCAGGATGCCGATGTATTTGAATAAATAAATAAATTACGTAGATCTTTATGAGTTCGGTGTCCTTACTAGGTTATTTTTCTCGAAAATTATGCATGTGATTGTACTATGCGAGCACACTCAGAGAGAAAGGGGTAGGTAAACAAGCGCTTATCTCATTAATCTTCAGGTGTCACCATCAACAAGTGGTTTTGCCTGTATCAATTCAAATGTAAAAAATATTGATCTACTTTTGTTTTGCGCTAGTGACTAACAACGGTTTTATCCGCATTAGTCTAAAGTCCAAAGTTAGCAACAAATTTTCATCCACACTTCATGACGTATGGATTATCGAATATGAGCTATACGGTGGAGTTTTCGCAGCGTTGCCACATTCGCAACAAATTCCAAATATGTTTATTATTTTTCTAGCCCCGTACTGTTTGTCAGGATTCAGTTTGTGATCACATAGTTTAATTATCATTTGGATTATTTTTTGACATTTCTAGAAACCAATGGAAACTTTCAATTCAAATCATTCATCTAAGTTTTGACCAATCAAAACATTATTATAGTGGAAATATGCTACCTAGAAAATTGCCGCGGGAATAATTTGAGTTATTTTATTTTCATTGTCTGAAACGTATATTTTTAATTTGACGTCTGTCATCAATTCGCATAAAAGTGAGAAATGAATCAAAACCGGTTTAGTACATTGTGAAAGGAAATGTGTTTAGGATCGTACCATCAAAAAATAATCTATAGAATACCACACGAGAGTTCGATATGGTAGAAAATAATTCTCTAGATTCTTTCTCATACTTGTCTATTGCCTGACAACAAGTTTTCGAAAACCTGTCGAATGATTTTCACTTTATTCTCACCTCATGTGATATTACAACTAAAAACATATTACATGTTCATGGTGGCACTCTTCGTCGTTTACAAGAAAAAAAAACAATTTTCCATACCCCGTACGGTTTGGCAAGCTCCAGTTCATGACCACATAGTTCTATTATTATTCTTTCAAAAACACAAATACAATATTTTCATAGTGGCACTCACAGTCGTTTACAAAAAAAAAATTCTTCTAAATTTATTATTTTTCTTGCCTGTATCGTTTGGCAAACTCTAAATCGTAATCACTCCTTATTGTCCTCTGAGAAACTTGAGGAAGATTTGTGCAACGTCACCTTATAACTAAGCCTGATAACTAATAATTAGGACTATACCTAAGAATGTTTATGCACTTTTCAATTAGTTCTTAGTCTGAAAAATTGCGCATGCTCAAATGAAAGCAACCACAATATTTTCAATTTGTATATTCTGTCCAAATTCCAAAAATGGTATCAAATGAAGGAAAAACAAATTTTGGCACTTTTTTATTGCACACTAATTCAAATGAAAATCCATGTAGAAACTAACAGACAACGTCGGTATGATGTAAGGCCTCTCAATAGGAGAAGAAAGGTCATTTTCAGAACCTGGTTAAAAATATATTAAATTCACTATGTTGTATGTTGTACACTAGTAAACACGGACTGTCAGTTGTAATCAAAATATTGCAAATCGGCGCAGGCGCATTTTCCTTCTGACCTAAGCCCTCAGTTCTTAGTTAAAAGTTGGTCAACTTTCTGGTAATAGTTCTTAGTTCTTAGTACTAGTAATAATCCCATAATAAACGTTCGCATCAACATGCGATTCTTGAACTCTTAGTTATTAGTTCTTAGTCATAGGCTAAGTTATTCGTAACGTTGCATACACCTTCCATTAGTTACCTGTAACATTTCCATTTTTTCAAGAAATTGAATATTTTTTACACTTTATTATTTTTCTCCTCTGTACAGTTTGGTAAGCTTCAATTCCTGGTCACTTTGTATAATTCACATTCAAAAAACAAATATTTCTTTTCGATCAAGAGCGGTTTTTGCCCAAACTTTTTTTTTATATGTTCATATTGAAATGCTTATATTCATATATTTGAAAATTGTTCCGAATCTGGCAATACTGCGATAACCATAGCTCATATTCGACAGTTCCCACGTCATAAAGAGTGGATGAAAATGTGTGGCTAACTTCACACCAATTTTATCTTTGACGCATGAAGCAGACCGATGGATCAGCAAAAGTAATGTTTTCATTGATACATCACATCAAAAAACCTGTCTAGTGGGAACTTTATGCTACAGAAGACTCGTAGATAAGTTATCAAAAGCAGCAGAAAACTCACCTATCCGTTGCTAATGGCTGGAAATACACTGTCGCCAATTTTGGAGAATGACTCATGCCTACAACCCCATCCATCAAAGAAAAGGTTTCTCCAGCAATTTCGTAGTCGGAAAAGTCGGGATCAGGAAACATGGTGGGGTGTGACAATCGCCAAGCTTGATCTCTGGTACCATCGTACACCACCATACCTAAAGCATATTCCATTTTTAATCAGTGACCTAATCGAGAACATGTTGAATATCCAAATAAGTGTTTAAAAAGTGAATTCATGATCACATAGGTTATGTTTCACTGAAAAAAATTACTAATATATCACATTGTACATATAGAAAATAAAAATCAATAATACTCTAAGTGAATTGGGCAATAGTTACTTTCAGTAGAGTTCAAATTGACAAGTATTTTGATTCCTCCTGTATATTCAATTCTCCCCGTTTTTACCCGACTACCCCAGAAGGAGGGTAATGTTGTTCAAGTATATGTCTATCAATTTGGCACACTCTGTAGCTTAAACGTTTTGATAGATTTTAACATATGAGGTGTTGTTAGATTCGTCTTAATTTTGGCAGTGACATAGGGTACTATATTTGAATATGATTTCGGCATAACTATCGAATCGATGCGAACTATAATTTATACGCGCGCGCTTGCCGGCGTTGGAGTCGCTCCCTGTCGAGGTGAGCGATTCGATACGGGTTGACACGTGAGGACAGACGTCGTTGACGGTTGTCTTCAATTTGCTTCTTTTCATCGCGGCCCATGCGATATGATTAGTAATTATTAATAGGTATTCTATTATTTAGGTACGAAAATTAAAAAAAAAACGAAAAACCCGATTGCGTAAAAGTTAATAAATTTCAACTGAAAACAGAAAAACAAGCTGGATAATCTATAGAATTTTGTTTCAACAATGTAGAATGCACCTTGCAATGTTTTTTGTTCATTACATACCTACTTAAGCTACGGAAGCGTAGAAGTGCCATGTGCATTTTTCATTTCATTTCATCAAAAATTACGACTTACTAACACGTAATTACGACTTACTAGGTAGAAATTATACAATAACGACTCACTAACACGTAATTACGACTTACTAAGTCGAAATCATACAATTACAACTTACTAACACGTAATTACGACTTACTGAGTCGGAATTACGAGATGGAAGACATAATTATGAGATAAAATTCATATTCATACAACTACGACTTACTAACACGTAATTACGACTTCTGAGTCGGAATTACGAGATAGAAGACAAAATTTCGAGATGAAAGTCGTGATGGCATGACTTCTATTGAGCTACTTCATTTCAAACCTCATTTTCCGAAATAAAGCAGGTATAGTGTACAGTGATGGGTAGAAAAATGAACAGTGAAGATCAGGTGAGTAATAGAATTGACTACATCGGAAGTACTTTTCTTGCCCAGGAACGGAATATGTGCTCTTTTGATCATTCATACCGAATTATCAATGAAATGATATTAATTCCTAATTTCATCAAGTAGGTCTCCCATATAAATTAGAAGGGGCTTTAGACAGTGTGCTTCCGATTTGAAGATAATCATATAGGTTGAAAACATGCGTATTTTTTCACTTTCTAGTGCACATTGAAGTGAAATGTCGAATCAAATGATTACAAACTTCAAAACATTCAAAATATATTTATATTATAGCATATTTTAGATATTATTTATATTTGGTGGTGGTCGTTAGGTGAAAATATATTTTAATTTTTGCAACAAATTTTTGTTTATCCCCGCCTACAATACCTGAAAACATTCAAAATATATTTATATCATATCATATTTTATTATTTTACTAAAAACATTCTACATTGCTGAAAGAAAAATTCTATAGATTATCGGGATTGTCAAGTCGACGCGTATATTTTTCAGTTATCAGTTAATTATTTTTTACACAGTCGGGTTTTTGTTTTTTTTTTAATAATTTGGTTTATTTTAAACTTTTTAGTTTTATTACTACGAGTTGTTTCAATCCCTATAATATTTTTATTGTTTCCTAAATAATGGGATCACTTATTTGTATATATTTAACTTAATGTATATTTCAAATAGAACATTATTTTTAATATTACCTAAATGATAGAATACTTTTATAATTACCAATTATGTTGCATAGGCCGCGCAGAAAAAAGCAAAAAGACAACCGTCAACGACGTCGTCTGCCCTCACTTTTCCACCCCTATTGGATCGCTTACCTCGACAGGCAGCACCTCACCGATACCTTCCGCGCGTATAAATATTAATTCAAATCGATTCGATAGTTATGCCAATGTCATATCTAAATATTATGTCATATGACACTCCCACAATCAAGACAAATCTAATGACACTTCATATGTTAATATGCATCAAGCCATACGTACAAACATACATATATACATACATACATACACTCGAAAAACATTACCCTTCTTCTGAGGCAGTCGGGTTAAACACCCCTATAAAGTTAGAAAAGCCACTTGCTCAAAAATCGATAAAACCTAGCCTAATATTTGTCGAATGATTGACGTAAATTTGTCGTGAATCCAAAAAATTTGTCGCGCCTTTAGTTTTTTTATAGGGGGTGGTTGTGCTAACTTGACATCATAAAGTTGGCACTGCCACTACAGTAAATTTACGAGTGAAAGTCGAATTTCAGAAATATCGTTATTAACATTTGTCGTATAATTGTCGAAAGTCATTGAACATAACACAAATGTACATACTAAAACATATTTTAAAGAAAATATACGACTTTGTATGGATAATTCCTGGTGTACTTGGCAACATCGCATTCATATAAGTACATCTGATTTGTGCATTTTACCTGGAAAGGCGAAATATAGGTGCCATGCTGAATTATAATTTTCATATTTTGTTTTAATAAATGATGATGAATTCTAAAATTTCAATTTTTTCAACAATGCTCATTATATATCACTTAAAAATTCAACTTACAATCGAAAATTTATTTGATAATTGTCAAAAGACCAAAACAAATTTTGAATTTCCTGAAGCAAAAAAAAGTGTTTCCAGCCTAAAACTTCTTTAACAATTTTCGATTTACCAAAACATATTTGTCGTGCAGTTTTTGAGTTTCCTGAAGCAGAAGAACGGAGCACATGTTTTTCTCTAAGGCGTGGCTGTACTAACTTGATATCAAGTTAGCACTGCCAATACAATAAATTGACGAGCGTGAGTCGAATTTCGAATGTATTTTCATGAAAATTTGTCGAATAATTGTCGATAAACATTCAACATGATAAAAGTACCCTAAAATATATTTTATAGAACATATACGCATTGATTTGTTAGAAAATATGAACAGAATGTTCATAAAATCAGATGTGGAATCATCTGCGACTGAAAGATAAACTTTAGTCACTATCTTCCATCGTTCAAGATAACATCTTGTGGGGTATTCATGTTGAAAAGGGAAACATTCTCAATTAAATATTGAATAGAAAGATTTTGAATGGAAAAATCTACGATAAAAATGAAGGTATTTTTTGTGAATATCTAACTGAAAACATCTACTTCCCTGGCTAAAGCCACGCTGGACATTGAACTACATCTGATAGCACAGGGAATTTCCAATTAATTCATCGTTCTCAACCTTTTTCTCTGCTTCAGGAAAATTAACAATTGCACGACAATTATTTTTTGGTAATTCGACAATTGTTTAGTGAATTTAAGGAGGGAAAAAGCAATATTACTAGATTTTAAAAAAGGCAACTTCCAATTGATTCATGGTTCTCAACCTTTTTCTTTGCTTCCGGAAATTTAAAATTTGCACGACATTTATGTGTTGGTAATGCGACAATTGTAACGTGAGTTTTAGGCTCGAAAAAATTATATTCAAAGGATATTTAAAAAAGTGAATTTTTTTTACTTTTTTTGGAATTCAATTCAACCTTTTTGCTTGCTTCAGGAAATTCAACATTGGCACAATTATGTTTCGGGCATTCGACAATTATTGGGTGAGTTTTTGGGTGAGAACAAAAGTTTGACTGATACAGAGTGTGCATTGCTGAAATATCATAAACATGCTTGTATGTTCTATAAAATATGTTTTAGTGTTGTTGAAAACTGGCTATACAGGGTGTTGTGAATTAACCACACACCTGACCACCAATTGTTGAACACTGGGCTACACAGGGTGTTGGGAAAACCACACACCTGACTACCAATGTTGACGACTGGACTACGGGGTGTTGTGAACTAACCCACCACACCTGTAATACCAGACGTTATTCGTTAGGTTGGAAAAACGGTATTAAGAGCATCGACTATATGAATATAGTCGAACCGGAGATGATATATGGAGCGGTCTACAAATATCAATATCCTTTCTTTCAATACCGGAACATGGGCTGTTTATTCAGGAAGTACTACCGTTCAGAAAGATTCGAAAGGTTATTCATAAAATAATAAGGCACTCATAAAAGTTAAGAATGTATATATATATTTAATAAAACTTCACACAATTCTCTCAATCGTCTATGGACGAATGATAGGAAACAATATTCATACCAAGAAAACTAATTTAGCGTATTGGCAGATAATTCTGCAATGATCTTCACAATAGAAATAATTTTACTAAAAGAAATCTGGCAATCAAGTGCTGCAAACGACTAACAATAATTCTCTTTTTGAAAACTTGGTGATCTTGAAAACTATGGACATACTCTATAGACACATACACATTTTAATGGGGTGGGTTTTGCCATAAACATAAATACAGAAATACAAACATGAGACTCACCCTGTTTAACACTTATTCACTGGAGTAGTTTTAAACGGCAATTAGCTTAGAAGTTATTATTACCAGTTCGTTTTCTCTCGCGTCAATCGGTTATTCTAATTAATTCGTCCGGTATATTCGTATACAGATAAGGTCTTTCTAAGTGATCGTAAACCATTGAAATTGCGGAAATCCCGTTATTATCTCTGTTTTGGAAGCTTTTACAATTTGTGGAAACTATACTGTTCACTCGTGTTTTTACTAGGAGCTTCAATACTTGATTTGAATTGGCTGAGTTTCTATGTTTGCTGAAGTTAACTACACTGGTTTGGAAACTCTCATTACTATTGCACGATACTGTAATTAGACTGCCTTTTATACCGCACTTTTGAGAATGACATGATTACTCCACGGACTACTGTTCTGAACTAACTTGCATTCTAACCTTACTTTGAGGTTACATGCTCTTTGTTCACTGTCGAACACCGAATGCCCTTTGTTGATATGAAACTCACGCTTTTATAACCCTTCATCGGATCACGTGATAATTTGTCTAACCGCGCCTAGCGATTATAATTATCTTCAACTGGTCGTAATAAAAATAATTAATGGGTTGTTTTGTTTCTGTCATACGCGGTGAATTTATGGCGTCTAGACGGGTGTTAGAATTATGGATATGTTTCGGTAATAAATAAAACTGATTTTCTTATCTCGCTGGGAATGTACCCAGTAGCAGTCAATAATCTTTGTTTTCGCTCCTAGATGAATGATTTATGCGTCCGGTCTACAAGGGGTATTTCTTGGTAATTATTTTTAAAAGCATTTTAATTGTCTCCCGATAACAACGTATGATTTAACGATCGTAGGCTTATCAGCTGTTTTAGTCTAGCATGTGGTCCATATTGACCTTTACTGTTTATCAAGAATTTACGTTGTTTTGTATCGTAGAAAAATTTCTCTGTGTTTACGTGGCATAACATTTCGTCCCAACCCTTTACAAAAAAGATTTGACAAACTCAATTTTTTTTTTTTTTTTCAAAATAACATCACGTTCACCAACAATAAGCAAAAATGTTTTAACTTGCTGAAGGGTAATCCTATTCTATCGGCAAATTTTATAAGTCTTACTGTGACAATTACAATAGACTACTATTTTACATCTTCTAGAGGATAATTATAGTCTATCCCCACATTTATTAACCTCACTTCTCAGCTACTTAAGTCTAATTTTCTTAAAAATAACATGCAAATAATCATGCAAACACACAATAAAGTCTCTTTCTTCCATGGGGTAATTTCCATACTGTAAGAGTATGTCCTCGCTTTCTTCAACGAGAGGATTTTCTCACTTCCATTCCGGTGGGCATCAATTTAACTCTATCCGTTGGATCCTCTGGGAATTTTTCCTGCTACGCCGCTGGGTAAGGGTGCGTATCCGCGATACGGGATGATTTGTTCCTTAACTATCTGCTCTAGACATCTGGCTTTTTGGGATTGTAAGGCCTTCCATACGATTTCGGGTCAGTGAGCCGTGATAATTAGTCGGTATCGGAACTAGACAGATAGCACAGCCTGTGTTTTCTGGTTCGGTGACAAGGTCATTCCTTAGCATAATGTTGTAAATGGTATTCGGTGTCGGTGGTCAAACGGTGTTAATTCATTCGTTTAAAAATCTTCGTTCCTGGGAATCATATTTGTGCGGTACCATTAACACAGGTGATTTGTGTGGTGAATTGTGTCCACTGAATTCTGTGCGGAGTGCTTGAACTCAAACCACACTGTGAATTCGCACTGCTCTAGGAATCTGCTGGTCTCATCATTTCACTTCGCCATGCTGGATTGTCCACTGCTGTTTGTTCAGAGATATTTTCTTGGGTTTCAACAATCCAACTCCACGATATACTCATCAAAATTTTCCATATATGCGCGGTTAGTAAATTTTATCATTATTTTTACTGTACAATTTCAACCGTATCGAATATTCTACAAATCCGTAAACACATTTTCCGAAATCGTGGTTATATTAGTTATCTTCATTATGTAACTCGGCGATTCGATATTCTTTAACTGTTTACCGAACAGTCTACCATTTCAGTTCTATCGACCTTTTATAGCCTGTAATCCGTACAGTGTTTCATTTCAGTTCTATCGACCATTCTTCGTTTTTTCTATGACCTGTAATGAACTATATCCGTCTCAAAATAGCTTTGCTTGAATTTTCCGTGGAATTTACTGTCATTATTTTACATCCAAACACTTGCTAATTATATTTTGTTATTCCTGTGGTTTTTTATTTTTTTGTTTTTTTTTGCAGTCTGCTGAAACTATAATAATTTACATACTATATATACGTTCCTACATTCTGGTGCATACTGAAAATTTTCTTGTTTACTGATATCTAACTGAGTGAACCAAATTTATCATGGGGGTCATTTGAACAGTGCCGCGTGTCATGGGTTGTGCAAGGGGGAATTTATTTTCAGAAATGTTTTCTTCATTTTCTTTGGACATTTCACTTGGCTGACATTTTCCTATATTTTCGGCATCAACTATTGGTAATTCATCTGGCATATTTTCTTGAGTTTGAACTAAAACTTGATCTAATTTTAACTCATTTTCTTGTGTCGCTTGTCGACTGCTTTCATTCCTATACTTGTTGAATCGATCAGCGTTTATTATTTGACTTTTTGTTCCTCCCACTGGTTGAATTTCAAAATTAACGTGCGATGTCTTTTTTAAATTAGATTTTCCTTTCTGTCTGGCTAAAGTTCTAATCTTTTTCACTTCGGGGTTTATTTCTTTCTTTACTGTCGTATCTATATTAAAATCTTCTCCTATGCTTCGTTTTTTCGGGGTTAAAAATCCATTTTCTGCAATACTCAGTAATTTCGTATCTTCGGAGTTCACTATACTTTTGCTTGAACTTTACATACATTCAAAAATCTGGGCGGTAGAATTTTGTCCTTAGGCAAGACATTTTCATCCTTGTGATTTACGACTGTAGAAAAAATCTTATCTTGGGCGACTGTTATTCCTCGGTGCTTGGCAGATTCCAACTTCCTGGTGGATAGAGCATCTCCCTTGGGTGATCTATCACTTAAACTATCTTCCAATGATTTACTATTTTCTACATTTATCACCTTCCTTCGATTCCTTGATGCATTAACTGTTGCAATTTCCGTTCTCCCTGAATATGTCTGGCTACTTCCTGGAATATTTTCACTTTCAAAAGCTTTCATACCAATTTTTTCCATTTTCTGACTATAATTTTCTTCCTCCTCGCTGTAGTGCTGTATGGGCAATGTTCCGTTACATCTCTCCGTTTCTTTAGGCAGGAAATGCTCGTACCTATACGTAGGCATTTCCACTTGTCGACTGTCACTTGTGACTATCGGTCCTAATGTACAGGATGCGTCGGTTTTTCCATTTTCCATAGGTGGCACTTTTCTAAATTCCTCTCTTCTCTCTTGTTGCTCGTTTAAACGCATGTTTCGCTTTTCTCTTGTTCCAGACGATTTTCCATATTCTTCAATTTCAACTATTTCTTTGCAGACTAGCGTCTCCTTTAAATCACCAGTCGCTGACATCTTTGAAACTGTTTTTTCTAAACCTGGTGTCACAATTAAATCACCGGTCCCTGATATCTCTGTTTGATTCGAAGTTGTACGTCTCGTTTCATGGCATGAAACTCTGTTTAGGAATACTTCGCGGATTGATTTGGGCGGGCCCTCCCTCTTCAATTCTAGTTTTTCTACAGAATTCATCCAATCCTTCATCCTGATCGTGACATCTCTCAATCGTTTTTCTACTTCTTCAAATCTAATTTGCAACTTCCTCTGTTCGTCATCCCGATTCGTTTGGCATATGTGTTGGATTTTTTTCTTCAACTCGATACTTTCCCCTAATAAATACATTTGATTTTTGCTCCAATCAATTTGCACGTTATGTTTTCGTAAAAAATCTAATCCCAGTGTTATTTCAGTACTACGGTGACCATTTTCAACTATTAAGAATTCATGTTCAATAATTTTTCCTTCCTTTACTTTGATTGGCAATATAACCGAGCCAATATACTGAGTGAAATTTCCTTGTCTTTTTCTGAGGTGATACGGCAAATCATAATTTAATTTCATACCTCTAACAATATTAATATGAGCCACTGACACTTGGGCTCTCCTATCTATGGATATATGCCTCAAAATTCCTGCTACTTCCAAATTAATTACATTTTTCTGTTCATCGTCGATTAGTATATTTTCCTCTTGCCTCTCACTATTTAAATTCCTGTTATATTTTGACCTTTTTCCATACTTTTTCCATTTATTGTCATTTCCATAACTATGTCCTGTTTGCTTTCTATAATTTATTCTCCTAAAATTTCCTCGTTCATTCCTGCTTCTATGAGATTGAAATCTATTTTCTTTCGAATTGTTAGAAAATTCCTTTCTATATTTATTCATTTTTCCATATTTTTTAAATCGTTTTTCCTTAGCGTAGTTGGAAAAACATTTTCCTGAATTATTTAATCTCTTATTTTGAAAACTATTTCTATTTGGACAACGATATGACATATGTCCGACTTCTTGACATGTTAGGCATAAGCAATTTTTCATATAACAATCTCCTGCTGTGTGACCTTTTCTGTTACAATGTGTGCACAATATTATATTCGCATTGAAAGTTCTGAAATTCATATTCGGTGTATTCGTAATTTGCTCAATTAATTCTTCTTTTTCTGCTAATGTGATGGCTTCTTCTAAACTGACAGGACTTTCAGATAAAACTTTTTTTCTAACAGGATCTAACAATCCAATAGCAAATTGAACCAAAATATTCTGCTCGTATTTTTGCTCTAATACCTTGTCAATTCTATTATTTCCTGTGAGGTACCTTATCTTTGATGCACATATTTTTAATCTTATGGAAAAATGCCTAACTGATTCATTCTTTTCTTGATAACAATTCAAAAATTTTTTGTGCTTCTCCAGGTAATTTCAATTTGCTAAACTGCTTCAATAATTCCTTTTTAATTAATTGCCAGTTGTCGGTATTTTGTAAACTATCTTCTGCTTCAATAAATAATCTAGCGATGCCTTTCAGTTTTAATCTAACTATAGAACTTATTTGACTGTCTGTCCATTTTGCTACAGCTGCCAAATTCTCAATTTCACGAATAAAATCTTTGATTTCTGTTGTACCATTATAAAAAGGAATATTATCCAAAGTGATACTAATTTGCGGTTCATACCTAACCCACGGCACTGTTGTCTGAGTTTCCATGATTTAATTATTTTGATAAAAATCTCCATTGATTGAAAATAAAACTTCAATTGCCTTTTCGAATACTTCCTGAGTTTTTGATCGGTATAAACGCTATATCTATTTATTTTCCCAATATCGTTTTTGCAAAATAACAACGATATTATACTAAACTATTTTCACAATTTTTCTACTCATTTACTTCTGTTCAAATTAGTCTTTTTTCCACTGACACTTATTTGTAAAAATAAAAAATAAAATATTTATTAAAAAAAAATTCAACTTCAATTTTTGTTTGACACTTTTTTTTCTGTGGAAAATATCATATATGCGTTAATGTACTTCCTTAATTATTACTCGCACACCTGACATCAATGTTGAAAACTGGCTATACAGGGTGTTGTGAATTAACCACACACCTGACCACCAATTGTTGAACACTGGGCTACACAGGGTGTTGGGAAAACCACACACCTGACTACCAATGTTGACGACTGGACTACGGGGTGTTGTGAACTAACCCACCACACCTGTAATACCAGACGTTATTCGTTAGGTTGGAAAAACGGTATTAAGAGCATCGACTATATGAATATAGTCGAACCGGAGATGATATATGGAGCGGTCTACAAATATCAATATCCTTTCTTTCAATACCGGAACATGGGCTGTTTATTCAGGAAGTACTACCGTTCAGAAAGATTCGAAAGGTTATTCATAAAATAATAAGGCACTCATAAAAGTTAAGAATGTATATATATATTTAATAAAACTTCACACAATTCTCTCAATCGTCTATGGACGAATGATAGGAAACAATATTCATACCAAGAAAACTAATTTAGCGTATTGGCAGATAATTCTGCAATGATCTTCACAATAGAAATAATTTTACTAAAAGAAATCTGGCAATCAAGTGCTGCAAACGACTAACAATAATTCTCTTTTTGAAAACTTGGTGATCTTGAAAACTATGGACATACTCTATAGACACATACACATTTTAATGGGGTGGGTTTTGCCATAAACATAAATACAGAAATACAAACATGAGACTCACCCTGTTTAACACTTATTCACTGGAGTAGTTTTAAACGGCAATTAGCTTAGAAGTTATTATTACCAGTTCGTTTTCTCTCGCGTCAATCGGTTATTCTAATTAATTCGTCCGGTATATTCGTATACAGATAAGGTCTTTCTAAGTGATCGTAAACCATTGAAATTGCGGAAATCCCGTTATTATCTCTGTTTTGGAAGCTTTTACAATTTGTGGAAACTATACTGTTCACTCGTGTTTTTACTAGGAGCTTCAATACTTGATTTGAATTGGCTGAGTTTCTATGTTTGCTGAAGTTAACTACACTGGTTTGGAAACTCTCATTACTATTGCACGATACTGTAATTAGACTGCCTTTTATACCGCACTTTTGAGAATGACATGATTACTCCACGGACTACTGTTCTGAACTAACTTGCATTCTAACCTTACTTTGAGGTTACATGCTCTTTGTTCACTGTCGAACACCGAATGCCCTTTGTTGATATGAAACTCACGCTTTTATAACCCTTCATCGGATCACGTGATAATTTGTCTAACCGCGCCTAGCGATTATAATTATCTTCAACTGGTCGTAATAATAATAATTAATGGGTTGTTTTGTTTCTGTCATACGCGGTGAATTTATGGCGTCTAGACGGGTGTTAGAATTATGGATATGTTTCGGTAATAAATAAAACTGATTTTCTTATCTCGCTGGGAATGTACCCAGTAGCAGTCAATAATCTTTGTTTTCGCTCCTAGATGAATGATTTATGCGTCCGGTCTACAAGGGGTATTTCTTGGTAATTATTTTTAAAAGCATTTTAATTGTCTCCCGATAACAACGTATGATTTAACGATCGTAGGCTTATCAGCTGTTTTAGTCTAGCATGTGGTCCATATTGACCTTTACTGTTTATCAAGAATGTTACGTTGTTTTGTATCGTAGAAAAATTTCTCTGTGTTTACGTGGCATAACAGTGTATTTCTATGATATTGAATGTATTTCAATAATTATTCAATTTATTGTAGTGGCAGTGCTAACTTTATATCAAGTTCACGACAATTATGTTTTGGTAATTCGACAATTGTTGTTGGAATTGTTGGCTGGAAAAAACAATTTTCAACCGATATATTTCAAAAAAGCGAATTTCCAATGAATTCATAGTTCTCAACCGTTTTTTTTTTGCTTCAGGAAATTCAAAATTGGTTTTAGTCAATTGTTAAATGAATTCTCGGTTGTGAGAAAAATTGTACAAGTGATATACAATGAGCATTGTTGAAAATTTTAATTTTAGAATGAATCATCATTTACAAAAAAAATATGAAAATTATAATTCAAAATTGTAAGACACTTATATTTCGCCTTTGTAAAATGTACAAATCAGATGTCTTATATGAATGGGATGTTGCCAAGTACTCCAAATTTTCACGGACACCAGGAATTATCCATAAGAAGGCCTATATTTTCTTTAAAATATGTTTTAGTACATTTTTATTATGTTCAATGGATTCCGACAATCCCACGACAATGTGTGAAATTTGACTTTCAGTGGTAAATTCACTGTAGAGGCAGTGCTAACTTTATATCAAGTTAGCACAGCCACCTCCTATGAAAAAACTATAAGCGCGACAACTTTTTTGTATTCAAGACAAATTTATGCCAATTATTCGACAAATATTGGGCTAGGTTTTATCGATTTTTGAGCAAGTGGCTTTGCTAACTTTATAGGGGTGGTAAAAACTACATTTGCCTCACCACGCCGTTTCTCGGCACAATCAACTATTTGATTTCAATTATTTTCTTTTACACTTGTTTCGATTGTTTTATGATTATTTTAATTCATGTGCGCCCTTGATTTCAGTGAAGCCAAGGATCTCTGTGACAGTAATAATATATTATATTGAAATATTTTATGAATTTTGACAATTATCTGGCCTGTTACAAAGACTTGTAAAAATATGTAATAACGCGCTTAATAAATATTTCTATGATAATAATAAAATGTAAATAATTCCAATGACCGTTTGATCCCCTCTATATCATTCTCCTTCGGGAAAATGGAGAAAAATTGTCATAATTTGGCCTCATCAAATTATATAAGCAATTATCACTTAGGTAATGTCGTACGGCATTCAAGGTCTCAACTCGAGCATGCCTGCTGATCTCAACAATGAAATATTTTTAACCTCATATTTGTTGTTATTTCAAAATACTAATGACAATAATGAGGAAACAAATAAGCGGGTAACTCTCAGTTTAAACGAACAATTGGTCACGAACGGAAAGATTGTCTTTACCTGGAGCCGCTGTATCGGTCATGTAGACAAAGGAGGAATCGCATCGTCCTTGGATGCTTTCATCCACTACCAAATTAGTCAGAAGGGTGGAAGGTCTGAGGACGCCATCGGGAAGAAGAACTGTCCTTACAATTTGATCTGAATATAAATCGAATACTACTAGTTTTGGTTGGCATACTCTTGTGAAGTCGTCCAATGATGTCATAACACCAGAATCTAAAACCTGCAACGAAAAATATCAGAAATAAATTAGTCTACATCATAATCTTGTCTAGCAGTGAAAAAGTAGTACGATGACACTCTGTTCATAACTAAGTTGGGAAATTGATTATTGGAGAATTGAGAGAGAATTATGTATCGTAAGAGCATTCCACTACCCAACTCTTCAGATTATAAAAGAAAGAAATTGCATTCCAAATTCTAGATGATAACGTTAGGGTAAGGGTTAATAAAATAAAACATATCAAGTTTTTAAAACAAAAAAATTAATTCGATTGATTATACGAAAACCATAGAACAGCTCAAAGATATTCAAAATTCGGAACATTCTATTTTTAGTAGATTCGTTAATTTATCCAAAACAGATTTCACGCTGAACTATAAATAGTCCATTGCAAAAGGTTTCAACTATAACATAAAACCATAAATCAATATACAAAAATTAGAAATTCTAGGAATTGAAGAAAAATAGCTAAAGGTTTTAAATTTAAATAAAACAATATACATCATTTCTACACGCGGACAAAGGAAAAACGGTGATTGCAATTGATAAAGACGAATACATTCTGAGAATTTCAGATTTCTGGAATTTAGATATATATGTGAAACAAAATGTATGAGAAACACTGAAATCAATTCATTGTATTCTGGATGAAAAATAGAAAATTAGACACACTATTATGGATACAAGCGCCTAATCTTTTTACACTAATTGAACTCCATAAACAGAATCACTTTATTCGTCTTGTCGTATCTTTCATAACAGCACCGTTCCGAAATTAAGCTTGAATAAAAGTTAGGAACTAATTGAGAAAATCAAGAATATACGACTTCCACGCAACTTCAAATCTCCTCTGATGCTCAATATTCATTTCCAAGTATTCCACTACAAGAAACTATCACATTGGTAGAAAATCTTTTGGTTGGAAATAATGTCGATCCGATTATTAAATAAGAGATATTAGATTTGCTTACAGTTTGTTAAACTGTTTTCAAATGAAAATTAATTTATTCTTCTGGTAAAGAAATAATAATGGGTAATCACTTGGGTCCTTTATCAGCCAAAATATTTTTGGACAACTTGGAAGAAAAATTCACAATAATCCTTCAATTTAAATTTTGTTTGTATTGAATGAATGTGGTTTTTTGTGGAGGAACAACGTTTCTTGACATGTTTTTTGGGTAACCTTCCACAGTCTGAAAATAATGTCAATCCGATTATTAAATAAGAGATATTAGATTTTCTTACAGATCTCAAATAACATCCGTCAGTTGAAAAAGCGAAAAAGACTCTGCAAGAAAAAATCCAAATTATCAATACAACAATTAGAAGATTTTGAGAACGGGAGCAGATATAGTCCCCGAAACGTCAATCAAAAACTATATAAAGAAGTATCTTTTGAATTTTTTTAAAACTTTTTTTGAGAGGCAAATTCAGAAGACGACAAGTTATTGACTAATTGAATCATTTTTCTATAGGAAATATAATTTGGTGAACGCAATAACTTATCGGGATGAACTAATTAGTTTGCCCTTTCTACACTTGTATAGATTTTCCTGATTATATTTTCATTTTCAGACTGTGGAAGGTTACCCAAAAAACATGTCAAGTAAAATTTTGTTGTTCTTCGACTTTATCAATGCGATTCATCCCTCAACTGAATTCATAACAGAAATGGAAACAGACAATTCTTTAAACTTAATAAATATAACTTTTAAATTTTCCATAAACCTTCACATACAATCATCACAATACACAGTACCTCAACACATCCATACCAATATAATTTGGCAACATTTAATAGTATGATAAATAGATTGATCAACATTCCTCTTTGAGAAGAAAATTTTAATGAAGAATGGAATATAATTTAACAAATTGCTATTAATAATGATTATAGTGCAACCATGATGGATAATACTTTTTCAAGAAAACTTTCTAAAAAAGCTTTATGAGTAATACTTCTTACTCAAAACAAAAAATATAATTTTAATGATTTTACATATACAGGCCGTTCTACTAAAAAAAATCTAGCATATTACGCAAAAATAACATTAATATTGCATACAAAACAGATAATAACTCAAATAAATTTATCGATAACAATAAAGATAAAACTGAGAAATCTAATAAATCTGGAGAATATGAATCAACTTATCGCTCTTGGGCAAGTTTCTGCATTGGCCAAACAGGCCAAATAATTAAAAAACTATTATCAGAACATAGGAACAGTTTCGTCAATGGAAAAACAAATTCAACTTTTGCTGCTCACCTTTCGACTGAAAAACATTGTTTTGTTGACGATTTCGGAATATTACATATAGAAAAACGCAAAAAGTCGCAATATTTCTACTTAGTGCCCGTCCCAATATTTATCTATTGTATTATCCTCAATATTCCTAATTAGATTTATATACCTACTACTACCTGCCGTTATTATTTGACAAGATACATCGTGAGTGTTGAGTTTAATATATCCACCTGAAGAAGCTATTGTATAGCGAAACACGTGTCGTGGTTTTGTTAACTCAGTTTAATGAAAATCATTGAGTGAAGTGAGTGTCTTTTGTTTGCTTTACAGAAGAGTCGTTTGAAAACTTTCATCCACATTATTCGATTTGAAGAACGGTGGTCGTGGTGAATATTTTGATTTTACTCAATAAAATAAAACTGGAAATGCATTTTATCATATTAGCAATGAAAATATATATATATTGAAGTATGAAATATATCCGGAGAAGAAAATTAATCAATGAAAATAAATTCCTGGTAGGTTTTGTCTCATTATATATAATTTAAAATTTCACGATAACAAACATCTATAGGTATTAAGGTCAAATTGATTATTATTTATGTCTTCTCATCCACAAACGATGGTTATTCACAGGTTGTTTATTCCGCGTCCATGCTTAGGTCTTTATCCATTCAGAATGGGCAAAATAGATGTGTTCATCTGATTACTGTACTGTATACAAATAATGTGTATGCTTCGAAGGAACCTGTGTGTTTTTTGGAAATACATTCGAACTTCTGGGAACATTTCTGAACCATCTTTCCCACGTGAACTATTTCAAAGTGTGGCTTCCATAACGTATTAGGGTAAAGACAGTCGAACAATGTAGTCATATATATTAAAAAGTTATATTTAGTAATAACAATCCACTATAAAGTATTGATAGTGCGGAATAGGTGGAAGTATATACAGCTCGAACTTGATGGAAATTGGCATGTGCAAAGAAGGGCTGAAAGGTAATTGGCCTAAGCAAGAAAACCCCTCCTTTTTTCGCCAAAACACAATCTGTTTCTCAACATAGTCTTCAAATTCTCGATATTCTCCGTATAATATGAACTTCGGAAGCTCTCAAAATAGGCAAGTGTTTCAGCGATGACTTCCTCATTCGAACCAAATTTCTTACTACCGAGCCATTTCTTCAGGTGTGTAAAGAGATAATAGTGCAGGGGACTAACTAACTCTGGGAATATGGGGGATGAGGAACAAATTCGTAGCGCAATTCATATTATTTTGCCATTGCGACTGCGGACTTGTGTACCGGTGCATTGTCCTGGAGGCAAATTGGCGTCGAATCGATCCAACAGCTCTGCATAATATATGCCGATGGCCTTTTTGCCCTTAGCATGATAATCTATGTGAATGTTACCGTGACATCCCAAAATACTATGGCCATGATTTTGTAAGCCGACAGACCCACCATTCGCTACTGTTTAGACTGTTCCTTGGTCTCTGGGGGTATTGTGATGGATCCATGTTACATCAAAGGTTACAAAACGGTGCAGAAAGTCCTTTTTGTTGTGCTTGAACATCACCAAATACTATTTTCAAGTTGTCACACGATCCCCTTGTTTTGAGCAGATCATCTGGCAGCGAGCTTTCTTATTTCCAATTATAGCCTCAGGACTCTCGCTCATCTTCACTCGTCGATTGTCACTTACCATACCATGGATTTTATCGACTATCTGTGGTGTTGTGAAGTATTTGTTGCATATAAGTATAAAGGCCCCCTCAGACGTATGCCAATCAATAGACATTTTCTGCTCTATTGATTTTGTGACATACATACTACCTACCAGGAAACCGACACGGCCATCATACGAGAGACGGTTCGTAGCTATATCCTGTTATGTTTCGTACTCCCCACTGTCATTGCTTAATTTGTTATAAACATTTAAAAGCATTTTTTTTGTCGTTTTTGACTTGTAACTTGAAAACCAATTGAGCACTCTCGATACTTTCAATGGACGAATCGTAGAGATTCAAAATGCAAAGAGAATGAGCCCAAACTCGACTAGTAACGGAAAAAAAGCGGAAAACGGTAAAAATTAGATTAAAAAAAAAACTGAGCCACTTTTTAAGTTGTAGTGCAGGATTTCCACGCCATAGTAGTGATTAATATGTACTTTATGTGGGAAAAACTCAGGCGCTGTCGCATCATTAGTTTTGGCATAATTGCAATCTGAATTGCAATCCTGAGCCGCTTTCGGTCATGTATTTCTCACCTTTTTCTCAGCATTTCAACGCAAAATGAGAATAGTCATTTTGTAGTACTATACTTCAACTCAAAAAAAAAACTCGGACCACCTATTACGCATCCAGGTCTGCTGCAATAACGTGCATTGAAAAAATCAAATTGCAATTATGCCAAAACTAATAACCCAACAGTGCCTTAAGTTTTTCACACATAAAGTACATATAAATCACTATGTCGTGGAGGGGCTTTTTCATAACTTTTTTCTGTTACTAATAATCCGATCGAGTAGTCCATTGAGAGTATCGAGATTGCTTCATTAGTTTTCAAGTAACAAGTCAAAAACGATCAAAATTTAAAAAAAAATGCTTATAAATGTTTATAACAAATTGAGCAATGAGAGTTGGGAGTAGGAAACATAACAGAATATAATGGCACAGTCGGTTTCCAGGTAGTATTTTTATCACGAAAAAATCTCTATTGATTGGTCTAACGATGAGATCGGTATCGCTACATGTATCATGTAGTAGCGATACAAATTATATCGTGTGTGTGGTTGTATCAGTATCACGGTATCAGTATCACTTTGTATCACCGTCTCAATCACTGTCGTGAAACTGCGATACCACGTGCTTGTAAATGATGTTTCACGATTCCGTATCACCGTGTGTGGAGACGTTGATACTTGATACAAATCTTGTATTCTTGTATCGCCACTTGTATCGCGAAATGTTGCGATACAGATCTCACCGTCTTTGGGGGCCTCAAGGACCGACTGGACGCTCATAAAAAACAAAATACTCGTACGACCTCACTTAAATTTAGCTGTCCAATGTGTTATTGTTGATAACGGAGGTGCATAGACCCCATAAACATCGTTCAATCCAATGTCGATCTTATCGTTAGTTTTATTTTTCATAAATAAATATCTAATCACTGCAAGATACTCTATTTCATTCAATTTTTCGAAAATCCAAGTGTTTTTCAATGACTGTCATACATAAACTAAATAACGCTGCTGGCAAAAAAATTGACAGTAGACATTTGAAGGATAGTATTTACGAAAACCAACATTGCTTTTATTCTGGTGGCCCCTTCTCTTGCCTGGGCCGATTACTTTTCAACCCGCCTTCGTAATGCGGCCAAACAAAAAAAATATTATCAATGCCTATGTGGTGAAGGTCAAATATCGTCACATCGATTTAACATATTTTATCAACAATATTGATCCTCTTAATTGTCGACAATATGAAAACTATCGAAAGGAATTCTACTACACAATATTTGTATAATTCAACGAAACATTCAAACAAGTGATATATTTATGGTTGGACTAACAGCATACTAGGCCATTTGTGCCATGTATCTATTTCGATGCTCATCAGAAGTCGATGAGGAAATAAAGTAGTTACTACATTCTTCTTATAAGTAACATAACAATTATGCTATTAGAATTCCCAAGCTCTTTAAATAACACGGTATATCCATTACACTAGAGTTGTCATATTGAAAGAATATTTCTTTGTCATGTGAAATATAGTATTCGTAGCTTTGACAAATGATGTTACGGTGATAGTTATATATAAAAAAAATTCAATCAATTTGGGAAACTATTGAATAAACATAACATAGAGGGTGCATCAAATTTTTTTTGGGATGCCACAAATTTTGGTTCAATTGTTTAATTGTATATTTATTTTTTTTTGAAAAATAAAAAATTATCAACATTAATACCTACTCTTTTTTTTCTGCGGCTTCTATTTTGTCTCAATAGCAAACATCCATAACCAACTGACGCATTGAATTATTCATTCCTCATCGATATTTTTTCAAAGCCCGGAAAGTATTTTTTTTCCTTCTTTTATAAAAAAACCGCCATGCAGATGAGGAAATTAATTTAATTAACAACAATATGAAAATTTATATTTGGAATATAATGGTAGGTTCTCATCATTCTCGTTCATAATTTATTCAAATCTTGCCAGCACGAACCCGATGATGAAATATTGTTTTCTAGGTTTGTAATTGTTATAGGCGGTTACGAAAAGACCCATCCCTATAAAAACACGTTCACTATTGCGTGACTCTCTGATTGTTTGAAAACAGAATAATTATCAATTCAAGAATTATGGAAATTAATGGATAATGTCAATGTGTATAATAATAATGAAAGAGTACTAGTTGGTGTCAATTTTACGAAGGCGTAGAAGTGCCACACTTTTTTTTATTTTACAATTCCGACTTACAAGTCGGAATTCCGACTTGTATCTCGGAATTCCGACTTGTATCTCGGAATTCCGACTTCGATTAAAGTCGGAAGGAAGTCGGAATTTTTTTGGTTGGAATTTTCCGACTTATAAGTCGGAATTCCGAGATACAAGTCGGAATTCTGACATACAAGTCGGAATTCCGACTTATAAGTCGGAATTCCGACATAGAGGTCATAACAATGGAAAAACATTAAACAAATGAGATTATTATAACACATATATATATATATATATATATATAATATATATATATATATATATATAATATATATATATTATATATATATATATATTTATATATATATATATATATATATATATATATATATATATATATATTGAAAGTTCGGGTTGAACCGCGTCTAGATTTTTTTCATCAAAACTGGCAGATTGTTAGGGAAACGCGACATTAAAACCTATTTCACCGCTAATAATAGAATCTCTGATATTCTCAGGTCTCCTAAAGATAACATGCCTAATGAGTCTCAAGGAATATATGAAATATTGTATTCCGAATGCCCTAGGACTTATATAGGACAAACTAACAGGCGAGTCACCACTCGAGTTACCGACCCTGCGGGAGGCCATTGTTCAGTTTCCTAGTATTGCTCTTAGCATCGTTAACAAAGACTTGGAATAGTCTGTTTGTTAATAGGATGTTCATTAAATGGCACATTTTCAGGCATGGTATGACTTTGAGTAATTTGTATATTAGGCCTTCCCTCCATACGGTGTCATATGCTGCAGATCAATGAACGCTACGGATGTTCTCAGTCCCCTTTCAAACCCCGCTTCGATGTGGGTTGTCAGGGATAAGACTTGGTCAGTACAGCTACTGCCACTCCTAGGCCCAGCCTGTTCTACGGGGATCAGTACATCAACTGCAGGACATATACGGTTATGGAGTAGTCTTTCTAACAGCTTATAGCAGCAGCTGGGGAGAGCTATAAGTCGGTAGCTCTCGGGTAGCTCCTGTGGTTTCCCAGGTTTTAGAATAGCAACAATCTTTGTTCTCTTAAATTCTGGTGGTAGTCTGCCTGTGTTAAGGATGTCATTGAAAAATTTCACAAGCCACAGTCGGGTTGCCCTACCACAGTTAACCAGGAATTCGGGGTAGATGCCGTCGAAGCCTACTGCTTTCCCAATTTTTGTATCCTTGAGGCCCTGTTCTAATTCCTCGGCAGAGAAGTCGTGCGGAAACTCGTGGAACGTTTGAGGTCTCTTAGGGATTTTTTGACGTCTCTTGTGTGGTTTTTATCAGTTGGTGCACGAGAAACGTCAACTATGCGGTTGGCTATTTGGTTTGGGTTTATTGAGGCATTTCCCACGACATTTCCGTTACATTCTCCAACTTCCGCAGTGCCCCATGCTTTCCTACTGGAACGTGAAATTTGGTTCCACAGCGAAGTCCATTTGTCCATTCTGCTGGTGTCAAGGGATCTTAGTAGATGGTCAGCAGTTTCCGGGTTTCCTGAGTCCTCGAATTCCTCGTATAGAGACTGGCTTTCCTCGCTCCATCCGACATACAAGTCGGAATTCCGACTTACAAGTCGGAATTCCGAGATAAAGTCGGAATTCCGAATACAAGTCGGAATTCCGATTACAAGTCGGAATTCCGAGATACAAGTCGGAATTCCGATAAAGTCGGAATTCCACTTGTAAGTCGGAATTGTAAAATAAAAAAAAGTGTGGCACTTCTACGCCTTCGTACAATTTGGTGTTTGGATGTATGATTTTTTTTTTTTGAACGTTTTATAATGATTATCAACAAACCGCTGATACTCTAAATGGAAAAAAATTGGTAGATTCTGCAGTTAATACATTTTTGGCTTCAAGCAATGAACAAGTTTGAATATCTCTGGCTTCACCAGTTTATATTGATAATATTTAGTGCAATTAGATAAAAGCTTGGTTCTGAAAAAGTTTCCTTTGGTTTAATTTATTTTATATCTACATTCAGAATAACAAATTTTTAGTGAATAAATAACTTGGTTTACATAATAACTTATCAGAGAGAGAGAGAGATAATTTTATTGAATAACATAAAAGTACAATAAAATATAAATCCTAATCTTAAAAACCGCAATATTACAACAATCAAGCATGGTAGCTGTTTGATGAGAGAATTTTCCACTGAAACCATCAATAGGTTTGTCACTGGAACTTTTTTTTTGTGTGCTGAGTTTTTTATGTCTTATTGAAATAGCCAAATTATCCATACATTTTAGACACAATGAGAGATACCGATCGATCCATTTTTTTTCTTTCTTTTTCTTTTTTTCTGTTTTTTCCCCTTTTTTTAATTCTTCATTTTCTCAATCTTCTTTCCTTGTATAGTTTCCCTGATTTTATATTTTTGTTTTAGATTCATCCGACATCTTGGAGCCGTTATCTCGAGATATTAATAATACATTCTTAATCTTCTATCCTATTTATACAGGGTAATTTACCAAAATATGTGGAAAATGATTAGGTGCTCTCGTCATCGATGTAGGATAGCCTCTGCCAAATTTTAGATGAATCCAAGGAGATTTATTTTTTGTATATCTAAACCTTCAACAATTTGCTGAAGAGCCGACATATCCACGCTGAACCAGGACCTAATACCTGAGGACTACTCCTGGAACTGTCGCTGAAAACATTACCTCAGGAGGTAGGCGGCGTCTTGGAATTACAGGTTTGCTGCTCTAGTATGTTGTAGTAGGTCAAAGGAGAATAACCTGAACGCTGCTCGCGCAGTATTATATTGCATCAATGATAGATGCAATTCAATAAATATTATATCGATGTTTACGTAATGGGAATGCTAAGATATGATTGGGTACACTGTCACCATATAACAATGAATGTCATTTAGTGTGTTTGTTGTGGCTCAAACCAAGAAATATTTCCTTGCCAAGCCAATTGTTGGTGTGTTTGTTTTGTTTCTACTCTGATGCAGAGAAGATTATTTGGCCGAGTTTTTCGCATTACGATCAATTGAAGACATAGACGTCGAATCACTTTGAAAACATTGATATATTTTTTTATATTTCATTTATTTTCTCAGTTCTTTTGGTGTTATATTTCATTAATTTTCTCTGTACTTTTCGTAGGGGCAACCTTCTGGCTGATTTCCCACATATGGACGTAAAGCAACCTGTGTACAGCCAACTTATTATTGAGAATAGACCCATAGATGATTGAAAAAAAAACGATGGCGTGGCCAGTCTAAAAGGTAGATTTCAGAATTTAATAATTGATTCTAAAAAAAGCCATCAATCAAGCTAACATGTGTCACAAAAAATAGGACATTAATTCACTGGAAAACATTTTTCTATGAACCTCAATCTTAAAAACTGGAGAAGAGTTTGAATATCTCTGATCGCTGAATGCTGAACGATGAACTTTTTATGTAATCTGTCTCAAATAGAAAAAAAGAAATTCTATTTTTGTATAAATCTTGAACTTTTCAATCAAAAGTTAGTGAAAGATCCAAATCTCCCAATTTCAGATTCAATAATATGAGTAAATCACAAAACATAAACCTCTAGCAGATATGTAAAACTCTTCGAGTGCATTTTAAAGCCAGAGCTTACCATTAATGAATCATGCAATTCCAAAAATGGAATTGTAGTTCTCTTCAAATCAATTTGGAGCCTAAATTTCGCGATAAAATTATAAAAATTAGCCATTCTATAAAAAAATATTTATATTATTTTAATATTTCTAGTATCTTTAGACAATAATACACTTTTTCAATTGAATAGACTATGAATAATGGAAAAATATAACTTGAATGTGAAATTTGTTGAAAAGGGAAACATTCTCAATTGGATATTAAAAAGATTTTTCTGTGAATTGAAAACATTCTTCTTTGCCTCATTCATCTTCATGAGGTCTCAATTGAGACTGGAATAGAAAATCAAATAACTATCTGAATAAAAATGCAAATTTTCAATTTCAGATTTTTTCTTTTGAGTTATGTTCTTTTCAGAATATCTATTAGATGTAGTTCAATGTCCAGCGTGGCTTTAGCCGGGGAAGTAGTTGTTTTCTGTTAGACATTCACAAAAAATAACTTCATTTTGATCGTGGATTTTTCAATTCACAGAAAAATCTTTTTATCAATATTGAATTGAGAATGTTTCCCTTTTCAACATGAATAGCTCACAAGAGGTTATCTTGACGATGGGAGATAGTGACTGAAGTTGATCTTTCAGTTGCAGATGATTCCACATCTGATTATATGAACATCCTGTTCATATTTTCAACAAAACAAGTGAACTTTGTATCAATGAAAAATAATGTTGTTTTCTAAATTCCGAACTTCTCTATATAATTGAAAAACCGGTTTTTAAAGATAAAGAATAGATTCTTTCGAACAGCGAAATGATGTTTGCGGATATATTGGATCAGTAGGTATATCAATTTTATTTTGATTTTTGATATATTCCTATTTTATGCAACTTTTGTCACAACAAACCTGGCGTGTTGGAGTTTTCCATTTCATGAGTGTAATCACATAATAAATTGATCTATACAAGTTTCTCTTCGTCATATCAAAAGTTTGGTTTAGTGAAATATAATCCACCGTTGCCGTCGAATGATTGGATAGCGAGTTTAAATCGATTTTGACCCCAAATCACTTCAGAACTTCTCGTTTAAGATTGGAATAAATACACCTGTAAATGTAACCTAGAGCAGATCAAGATCAGAGGCAAGAATGATCTCGATTGAGAGGAAACTGTCGAAGAAGTGAATGGAGTATTAAGGGATGCTTCTGGATCCAGTTGCCCCATTGGAAAGATACGAAGATTGGCAGGGCTATACCGAAAGGCTGATAGACTACAACATAGAAAGGAAAAAGGCTAAGTGAAGAGCCTGGCTACAGCCAGACTGTATATGACCATGGTAAAAGATATAGCACGAGTTTCAATGTCACTTAGAAAATCGAATGACAGATACAAAAAAGAGCGAGTTCTTCCACTAGAGACGCACTCTCCAGATAGCAGGGAAGACAGGCAGCATATAATAATTTTTCTGCGTCTTGAAAATTTCGTATTTCCGGGATGAGCCCAATAAAGAGGGGAATAATATAATTGAAAATACTCCTGGGCAAGCTGCATGCTGAAGAGCGTCTCGGCAACTTCATTCAAGAAAGATCTGAAGCATTCGTTAGCCCCAACAAAAAGAGTCTCAAGTCGATAACAGGATTCCTAATGCGGCACTGCACAGTCAGAGAATACCTCAGGAAGTTAGGTTTACTGGAGAAGAGCACATGAATATTATGCGGAAGAAAACAACAGAAACACCCTTCCATATTCTGAGGCAGCGCTATGTTGTACATCAAAAAGGATTAAGGAATCTTGAATCATACCAGCTAACAGTGGGTGAAATAACACACATTGATACCTTCAATATCCCCAGATTCCTCAGGGATTTTGTACTTGAAGAGCTGCTACAGTAGAAGAAGGAGGGGCACAATATACATAATCAGATTGTTTCGAATCTCCTACAAATATCATTCTCCTGTCTCTCTTCTCCGAGAATCAGAACCTCAGAAAGTGAATAAGTCACCATCATAACGGGTAAAAAGTAATCAAAATAATATAATTAAGTTTTTATTTCCGAAAATTAAACTTATTGCTGGCGAATTCGTGAGGGACCGAAAGAGCCAAGAGTTTCTAAACAGATTTCAATGAAAATTATGAAGTTATACTGCAAAGATATAATGAATTAAAACCTTCCCCAAACGAGTATTTCTCGAGGAAATTAGCCTTTCAATAGCTCATGTAGGTATATTTATGTTCTGTTCTGTATGTGGAATTATCTTTCATTTTGTCTCTAAGCAGAACCTCACGATGAATTGAAGTTTGTAGATTTTATGCTACGTTTCTTAGAATATCGGTACCTAACAAATCCGATGAAGAATGACATATTTCAGAGATTTTGTTGAAAATGTAAAGAACTTATAGTAGCAATCAACTATAAATATGTCAGTATTGAAGCGCTGCCGAGCAAACTCATAAACATCCACCGCCAAGAATAAAAGGTTAATTGTTATTATTTCAATAGTATCCACTTGAACTTCAAAAAACCCTGATGACGTCAAGGGAAACAAAAATTTCATAATTTGTTGATGACCATTGGATGATGTTTTGACTTTGTTTTTATCACTTATCAACCTAGTACTTTTTCGTTTATAGGCCTTTTTTTCAGATCCTAAAAAGTAATAGGATGACTAGTTACGGTAGTACATAAACAAACTCACTCAATACGTATCAAAACATACAAAGCTGACAAAATGTATATATTAATTGAAAACATGGAAGACTGACCGACTAACTGACTTGTGACTGCGACTAAGCTAAGATAACAGGCTACGAACAATCAGGACACTGAGGAAGCAGACAGCCTTGTACCAAGGAAGGGTCAAACATTCAATTTTCTGGCCAAGTACCCTTCTGTAGTCTTTTCAAAGCCCATATCAAGGAAAGGTTTCGGCGCTGGAAAGCTGACCAACTTAAAATCCACTGGAATAAGGTTTCAGGGCCAAGACGTGCGAAAAGGCTTCTGAGCCCGTCGCCAATGGAAGCTAAACAGCTTCTCGAATTGGACAAGTAAGATTTGAAACTGGTTACGGGATTGCTCACCGGACTTTGTCCTCTGAGGTATAATCTCAAAAAAGTTGATAGATCAGACAGAAAAATGTGCCTTTACTGCGAGAACCTCTGTGAAACTGTTTTTTGACTGCCAAGCGCTGTTTTGTAAAACGCTTAAGTTCCTTGAAGGGGTTTCATCAACGCCCTCAGACATCAGGAACTCAGCTCCCAAAAAACTGATACACTTCGCAGGAGTCTCGGAATCCTGGGTCTTTAGATGAAGGGTTAATGTACGAAATACCTTATTGGTCGAGGTACGGAGAGGCTGAAGAGCCATATCGACCCCTTACAATATACAAAACATAAAAACGATATTATATTCATGAGTATGTTTTAGAAAAATGTTCTTCCATCAAAGGTTATGGAGCTCAAGAAACTTCCTAAAGGTGTGGAAACGTTATCAAGACTTATTATTTTCACGGAATCTATCCTATAGAAATTGTTTCCCACCTAAAACATTTCTGAAAAGAAGATTAGTTCATATATGTAACTCAACATTGAGTTGAATAAAGAGCTATCCTTGTCTAGTATTTTGGAACCTAGAATACAGGTTCGTACAAGAACCCACACTTGTTTGAATTAACATTTGCATATGCATTATCATTCAGTATGGTAAAATTATTTATACATGCATAGATCGAATAGGCCATTATTTTTCTCAGTCCCCATCCAGATAATGGTAGCGAATGACCGGAGTACCTAGATGAGTGAACTTACTGAGCCATACGGAATTCTACAAAATCAAAGTAATGCATTCTGTGTAATTCCTATTTCCAACTAAATTGATCATTATTAAGAAAAAACCTCATACTTGGGATAGCAATAACAAGGACAATATATAAAGTGGTCTCAATTTCAGAAAGTTGTCAATCTTCCGACGTTTATTTTACGCCTTTTTCAGTTGTTAAGATATGAATTATTCATGATTGAAAATAATCGTAGGAACGTCTACAATTTCCTGATATTCCAACCACTTTTTTGTCGTTATTCACGCCATCCCAATTTCCAGTTATATTAAAGAACGTGAATTCGACATAATATTATACTTGTTGGTGCACTTTCTTTGAAGTCACAAACACGAAAGATAAACCTACAATTATTGAAAAATAACATACCCACAACCTATTACATGAGTCGAGTCTCATTCTGTAGATGGAAATGAGCCCTGAGCAATTAACATCACCCCTCACGCTACCGTGCATGGACCAATCAGGATAAGCGCGGAGGACGGGGCTCGATTTCGGGGGCGTGTTTCTTGGAATGGTCGCGAGGGTTGCCGGAACGCCAGCACGCAACCTCGGCATGGCCAGGAATATTCTGTCATCCGTCACTTCGAGGCCTGTGAAGACGGTGTTTTCCAGTCTGTAATAAATTTTATCATTATGAGAGATCACTAGGTGGTGACGTGAATGGTGCACTGGACTTTTAGGCCAAAGAGTAAATAAACTATATGTAAAATATCATAACAGAAACCAAGGGTGGAACTCTGTGTAAGAAGAATAATATTTTTTACCAGAAAAATTATACGATATAATGAGATCATTTATGGAAGAGACAGAAAAAAATATGTCAAAAATGGTATTCTATTTTCGATGCGATAATAGTGGTCGCTATACATTTATTTACATTATTTTTCACATCTAACATAACGAAAAGTCCCATCAGTTACAACTTCACATTATAATGAGAGCACCAAAAAATATACGGTGCTTCTCAAAGGTCCCCTCCCCCCCTCTTATTTTTGGAACGATTATACATAAACAAGTGAAATTTGGATACTGAATATTAATGGTTGTAAACTTCCCTACTAGTGATGATAGATGACGAAATCGTCAAAGATGACGTCACAAGGCCATTGTGACCAATAATTTTAAATGGAACCCTACGGCAAGCGACACCTCTTTTAAAAGGTATCGAGAAAACCTATTCAATGATACTAATTTTGTTTGTTTTGGCAACTCGCTTTTAAAAAACGCAAAGCTGTGATGAATTAAATCAGTTGATACTAAAATTCCAAATTCAAGCTCCACCTCTGGATAGTTGTCAAATAAGCTGACGTTTTTGTTAGTCTCCCCAATTCGACGTTTTTGTAATTGTCCAAGTTTTTGTACATTTAATAATTTGTGTATTGTTGATCGAACGTTTAACTATTTCAGCAGCTTTTGGTACTTTTAATATTTTTGTACATTTTAATAATTTGTTAAACTGTTGTGTGCCGAACGTTTAAGTGCTTCAAGAAGCGAAATGGTATGTGCTTTAGGTGATAAAGTAACAGCGATACTAATTCTTGGTGAAACTGGACAAAATATTCATGCAGCAGAACGCATTTTTAATGAGAGGTTTCCCGATTTGCCTTGTTTCGAGGACTTATTTAAGGGAGCTTCTTCGTAAGTTTGAAACAACGGGTAGTATTAATGATGCAAAACGATCTGCCAGACCACGAATTTCTGATGAGAAAAAAATTGATATACTGGCAGGAGTAATAGTTATTCTTACTTCTTCAACAACTCACGTTGCATCTACCTATGAAGTCAGTCAAAGTACAATACACAGGGTGTTGAAAAAAAAACAAATTTCATCCATACAAATCAAAAATGGTTCATCAACTCTCAGACGACGACCCAGACCGAAGACTAGAATTTTGTGAAAATATGGAAACTAAAATTAACCAACAGCCAGACTATGTCAAAAAAATTTGTTTTAGTGACGAAAGTACTTTCTATCTGAATGGAAATGTAAATACACGGAATGTGATGTATTGGAGTGACGCAAATCCTCACCTGTTTCGTGAAACACATACCCAATTTCCCCAGAAGGTGGATGTTTGGGCAGGTATCCTGGGAAACCACATCGTTGAGCCTCTTTTTTTTTATACTAATTTAACTGGTGAAGTTTATCTGGAGCTGTTGCAAAACTCAATAGAACCCTTAATCCTTGAAATTTTGGAAGATAATCCAGATGAATTCGGCAATTTGGAAATAACATTGCAACAGGATGGTGCTCCTCCACACTATTACGGTGCAGTAAGAAGGTGTTTGGATGAGGAGTATCGTGGTAGATGCATTGGAAGACGAGGTTCAACGGAATGGCCAGCTCGATCACCGGACCTCACACCTTTGGATTTTTTTCTATGGGGGTACCTTGAATCGAAGGCTTACGCCACTGAACCTGACAATATTGACGTTTCAAAACAACGTATTGTTGCAGAATGTGAGGCTGTTTCCGCAGACACATTTGCAAAAGTACGAGAAGAGTTTAAAAATAGGATATTTCTCTGTCAGGAAGTGAATAGAGGTCACTTCGAGCAATTTCTTCAAGTAGATACTTATTCTTAAATCTGTAATTAATATCATACTGAATGGAATTTAAATTTTAATGTTTACTAATGAGCCATTGAAACTGCCATAAACACAAACAAAATTAGTATCATTGAATAGGTATTTTCGATACCTTTTAAAAGAGGTGTCGCTTGCCGTAGGGTTCCATTCAAAATTATTGGTCACAATGGCCTTGTGACGTCATCTCTGACGATTTCGTCATCTATCATCACTAGTAAGGAAGTTTTCAACCTTTAATATTCAGTTTCCAAATTTCATTTGTTTATGCATAATCGTTCCAAAAATAAGAGGGGGGAAGGGACTTTTGAGAAGCACTGTATATACTTTTGATTTACATAATGAACAACAGTTTTGAATGAGTTCACATATATTCACTAAAAATTAAAATTTCAAATTTCCAAGTCAGATTTTGTTGGTTAAAGATCATAGGTACTGTGAGAGCCTTACCATATTGCTATAAGTTCTACTCAGAAATTTTGTTTGGGTTTGAAGTTTTGACACATTGGAATATATTTTACATACCCAATCACTTTGATTCCTCTTTTTGAAATCAGGACCGGAATATGCCGACGAACAGTGGGGTTTCAATAGTATTCACATCGAGTATCGTAGTGCTGATGTCTTGTGGAAAAAATACTGTGGTGATAATTCGTTCGTTCGTTCGTTCGTCGTCCGTCCGTCCGTCCGTCGTCCGTCCGTCCGTCCGTCCGTCCGTCCGTCCGTCCGTCCGTCCGTCCGTCCGTCCGTCCGTCCGTCCGTCCGTCCGTCCGTCCGTCCGTCCGTCCGTCCGTCCGTCCGTTCGTCCGTCCGTCCGTCCGTCCGTCCGTCCGTCCGTCCGTCCGTCCGTCCGTCCGTCCGTCCGTTCGTCGTCCGTTCGTTCGTTCGTCCGTTCGTCCGTCCGTTCGTTCGTTCGATCGTTCGGTCCGTCCGTCCGTTCGTTCGGTCGTTCGTTCGTTCGTTCGTTCGATCGTTCGTTCGTTCGTTCTTCGTTCGTTAAAAAACACAGAAAATTATCCGCTGATACACTAATGTATACAATATTATATTATTCAAATAAAATATATTGAAGTTCTTGTAAATAATGCGTGTTTACAAAATATAAATAGCTCAAATCAGGTTGACATGGGTGAAAAACAAAATACTAACTTTATGTTTGAAAGAAAGTATATATCAGGGTTTTTACAATATTCATTCAACCTAATAGTCAGTCTAATGATTGGAGAATTGGGGGCCACATTGGTATTTCTATAATAAATATTGAGAAATAATGTGTTTCGAGTATTTGTAGAGATGAGAGAAAATAGTGTGGGAGAATCGTAATGATTCATTAGAACATAAAAAGTAGGTCGGTTATTATTCTGCGTTTATCAAGCTTTAAATACTGAACGACTGTCTAATATATATTTTCAATATCGTAAGATCTATTTATTTTGAAATAAAGAAATCTCACAAATTTATTTTGAACTCTTTCTAATCTGACTTTATATATGCTTTATCCAGGATTCCAAATCACACTAGCGAAGTTGAATTTGTTATGAATTAATTCAAAGTAAAGCACTTCAAGTGAGTTGTGAGATTAAAATTTTCTGTAAAGAAGCTCAGCATTTTGTTGCATTTGCTGATGATATAGCCATAGTGTTTGACAAAAGTCAAGTGAAATATTTGTTTGCATTCAGGAAAAGTCTGTTTTGTTGAAAATACAGGGAGAACTGCCTTAGATCGGAGTTTAGCTCAGCATAGTCATTCCCATGATTTAATAACACAAAAAAATATATGTTCAACTCAGCAGCTTAGCAGATTGAATGCCTTGACTAAATTGATGATTTGATTTCCCTTGTTTTATGGAAAACCAGGTATAGTTCATCCATTATCAATTGCAGAATACAGTTATGTGAGGAGTAATCAACGTTTGGCACTTATGCCAAATATAAAAACAAAAAATAATGTTTACTACCCGTGTAAAATCTCATATACATCAAAGAAAGCGTCTGTCCACGTGGACTTGATGGACGTACGTCAAAATGAACAATCTATGTAAACAGCACCAATGAAAACGGCGAATCGTATTGTTAAACCCACCGTATTGGCCGAGTAGCGTATCGAGGCTGCAAAGCTTTTGTATGAAAATCAAGGAGTGAGATAATTTGCGACATCAGTGGAGTACTGCGTTCGGACCGTTGCAAAACAATTGACAAAGCTAGGCAAGATTGTATACATAGAACGTAGTAATAAAATGAGGTATCTCCGCCTATGGCAGATCAAACCAAATGCTCGGTAGGGGTTCTGAAGGAGTTCTTATATTTTGCAATTGATATTTGAAATACTATGCTACAATTAATTAATCATCAACATAATCCAATCAAACGAAGCAGCAGACCACCACACTATACCTGTCAATACTCATTTGAGAATTGAATTTCAGAAAAGATGGATAGTAGAGGTCCTTTTAACTGGCCAACTAGTTCACCGGACTGAACACATATGTTTTATTTTCACATGAGGCCACGTTAAAGATCAAGATGATAAAACACTCCCATCTACAATTACAATTAAGAATTGGGAAGAATTTGAGAATCGAATACGTTATTGTTTGGAAGTAACAGGTGGTTATTTCGAATATCTAATTATTTTTGTATTTTTTTTATTACTTGAAATATTATCAGAGTTTGAATTATTTTCCGTCATAATACAATAAAAATTTGTTTTGTAGTCGTTACTCTTTGCTGATTTTCAGTTTTTAGTTGAAAGTGCAATTATGTTCAACTTATAATAACGAAGTGTCAATGTCCCAGCCTATTCAAATAAAAAGATAATATTCGCCAAATTTAAATTGAAATTGTAAATTTCTCAATTATCAAAAGTTTTAGGGACTATCATGTCGAAGAAGTTTGTAGGGTATAAATGATAAAATATTGTACTGAATGTTTCATTACAAAATATTTCATATTGTCAAGTTGATGTCTTTGTTTGAAACCCCCTGTTTACGAATCTATTGGTCCATAGTGACATTTCAACTATCTTTGCAAATATATATGCTCCAATTCTATTAATACAGTTTTTTTATGCCATTTGTAGGATGGTTCATTTTTTTCAAAGATTTTTGTAGTTTCTGCAATAACTTGACAATAACGCTGCAGAATTTTTGAAGAAGGAATTATTCCTAAGTATTTTGCTTATTTCAATAGTGCGAATACATACAGGTTGGTTCATTTGAAAACATTGATACGCTAAGTCGCCCCGCTTCGAATACACCCTGCTGAATATTTTTTTTTAATATTTCCTATGATAAGAGAGATATTGTGCTTTCTCACACTTATGAGTCTTCCTGAATCACCAATTCTGACCCATACTATGCGAATATTTAGAAGCAATAATGCTTGTTCTTGAATCTCTCTTGAAAACATTTTGAATCTAAAAATTATTTACGAGTTGCTTTCTTCATGAACTGATATATAGAATGGATAGGCCTTTCTCAGGTAGTTCTAGAAATAAGGCATAGAAATAATAGCAAATCAAAAAAAAGGGGGCTTCTGGCATTGGAATTCCAAATTAAAAATACGAAGCAAATGAAGGCAATGTGGGAAAATAACAAAATAGCTACTTGAGATATTTTTATGGAAGATAAAATTTAACTAAATCCAAGGAAATCGCAAAATAAAACATATAATTTTTTTTAACAATTAAAAAAACAAGAATTTAACAAATTAAAAAAGTCATTAAGTCATTCTGTTGAGTAATAGCAAAGTAATAAAACTCATGTGAACTTCAAATATTCATATAATGTGTCATACCTTAACTGGATAATTTCCAATTTTTTATTAGAAGTAAATGCACAAAAATACATTCGTAATAAATAGATAATTGGATATAAGTTGTTTTATGAGCCGATAGTGAATTCTTAAAAGACGAGAGATAATTTTCTTAAATTTTACGAAGCAAAGCCGCAGTGACTTTTTAACTAAAGTCAAAACAATCCATGGAAGAAAGCACCATAATGATGAAAAACCTCTTTCACGAGCTCTTATCATAGAGAAAGCTCGCCCATATTTCATAAAAATATATGGGGTTTGCCCGGACACCTAAACATAAATATTGAAAGGTCCCATGGGGCAGAACAATGATTCAAATTATCAACGAATGTACTGAAAAAGCATCTACGTAATAAAGGTCAATAATCGAAAACTCACTTTATATCTCTGTAGTCGACATGGTAAGGCAAATCGAAGTCGAGAAGATTCCACTGGTTTACTACATCCAGATCCAGTAAAGCGAAACTACCTTGTAGGTTGCAGAAAAAACACAAAATAACAATATCGGATATCATGGTGGTATCTGAAACAAAAAATTCTCAATTTAAATAATCGGTTTATGTATGTTGAACACATAGACAGAGTTTATGGAACATAATTTCGATTGAATATGATTCATTATAGTTTCTGCTAACGTGAACTCTATTTTTCACCTCATTAGAAAGTAGAAATATCATCAGCTATTGAAAGTTAAATTTTCCCCCCAAAAATAAATCTATAGATATCGACTATACCACTCAGACTGATATCGAAAAATAACTTTTATGTTTCAGAAAACCATACGCTGGTTTTCAATGTCAATAACAAACTGGTTGAAAAAATAAAAAGGTAAAAAGTGCAAAATAAAAGTCTCTGCGTTTTTCCAACCACTCACTACCTCAAATATTTAAAAATTCATATTTACGTACCTAATTGGAACAACTATTATAAGAATTAGCATAGATGAAATAAAAAATAGTGAGTGTTTTTTTTTTTGTGAATGTCTAACAGAAAACAACTACTTTCCCGGCTGAAGCCACTACATCTGATAGATATTCTGAAAAGACCCTAACTCAAAAGAAAAAAATCTGAAATTGAAAATTTGCATGTGCATTCAGTTAGTTATTTGATTTTCTATTCCAGTCTTAATTAGGAACTCCTAAAGATGAATTAGGCAAAGAAGAATGTTTTCCCAAAGAGAACCCTCACCAGAAATCATTCGTAACATTGACGCAAGAGAGACATCGCATTCACTAGGTCTTCAATACATTTTTGTCGACGAAAATCTAAGACCGGAAGAAATGGGAAACACATTTTCAAGAAGCAATCTCACTTTGCAAAGATGGAAAAAGTTAGAATCATTTCTATTCAATATTAAATTGAGAATGGTTCCCTTTTCAACGTGAAGAAGGTTGTTTTTTAAAACCCCACAGCCCCTACCATAATGCTCAACATATTCCTTGAGATAATAGACCACAAAACTAAGATTTAAAATTGTCGTCATTAACTTAAGTACCTATACGACTACAA